>PKSG01000350.1:0-99136 GCA_002916505.1 Tolypocladium paradoxum | reverse complement strand
AAAAAAAAAAAATTATCTTCATATCTTACAGAGGGCTGCACTTAACAAAGCCGTACTCCGAGACCGAGAGAGTCCCGGAGCCAGACGCGGAGTATTCGGCCGTCGACTCGGAAGTCAGCCGAGCCAGACCTCATGAGGTGACAAGCGTGATTGCTCGATCCCTTGGAACAACCATTTTGACGGCATTTTCCTCTCCAAGACTCGCCATTGTGTTCCGAGGCCAGACGCCGCTGCAGGAACCCTCGCTGCAAGCTGTCCACTGCGTGGAGTTCTGAACAACCTTACGCTCTTTGGCGCTGTAGCCTGTTTTGCCGCAAGGGGCGTGGTTCTGACGGTGGGGCCCATGGCCTATCATTTGAATCGTGGGGCCTGTTCAGTGTTAACCAACCACCCGACGGCCTACCCAGGTCCGACAACGCCGCATGGAACCTACTCGTAAGCCAGCCCGCAGGGTCAGCCCGCCCGAGGAGTGGAGTGTCTGCCGCGTCCAAGTCCGCTCCACAGGATCCTCCAACCTCGACCACCAGCCCACTCTTCTCAACTCACCTCCTACACCTCTTCTACCTCATCCTCCCGCCTCTGCCTCCGGTGACGCGACGCCAGCCGCACAGCACCACCGGCCCGGCGACTCTGGCGGTCGAGCGAGCGCTCCGTTCCCCCTCTGCGGTCTGAATCAGCCTGTGCGAACTCGCCCAACATGGCCGAGCTCGATACCCTCGATCTCATCGTCCTCGCGGCGATCCTGCTCGGCACCCTCGCCTACTTCACCAAGGGCAAGTACTGGGGCGTCGCCAAGGACCCCTATGCGAGCGCCTTTGCCAACACCAATGGCGTAAAGGCCGGCCGCACGAGGAACATTGTCGAGAAGCTCGAGGAGACGGGCAAGAACTGCGTCATCTTCTACGGCTCTCAGACCGGTACCGCCGAGGACTATGCCTCCCGCCTGGCCAAGGAGGGCAAGAGCCGCTTCGGCCTCGACACCATGGTCGCCGACCTGGAGGAGTATGACTTTGACAATCTCGACGCCATCCCCGACGACAAGGTCATCATGTTTGTCCTGGCCACCTACGGCGAGGGTGAGCCCACCGACAACGCCGTCGAGTTCTATGAGTTCATCACTGCCGACGATGTCACCTTGTCCGAGAGCAACGACCCGGCTCTCGGCAACCTCAACTACGTCGCGTTTGGCCTGGGCAACAACACCTACGAGCACTACAACTCCATGGTTCGCAACGTCGACAAGGCGCTCCAGAAGCTTGGCGCTCACCGCATTGGCGACGCCGGCGAAGGCGACGACGGTGCTGGAACCATGGAAGAGGATTTCCTGGCCTGGAAGGACCCCATGTGGGCTGCGCTGGCATCCAAGATGAGCCTCGAGGAGCGCGAGGCTGTCTACGAACCAATCTTCGGCATCGTCGAACGCGACAACCTGACCCCCGAGTCCTCCGAGGTCTACCTCGGAGAGCCCAACAAGATGCACCTCGAGGGCACCGCCAAGAGCCCCTTCAACGCCCACAACCCCTACATTGCCCCTGTTGTCGAGTCTCGCGAGCTGTTCTCGGCCAAGGACAGGAACTGCCTCCACATGGACATTGACGTTAGCGGCTCCAACCTTGCGTATCAGACCGGCGACCACATTGCCATCTGGCCCACCAACCCCGGTGAAGAGGTTGACCGATTCCTGGACGTGATCGGCTTGACGGAAAAGAGGAACAATGTCATCAGCGTCAAGGCTCTGGAGCCGACGGCAAAGGTCCCCTTCCCGGCTCCCACGACGTACGATGCCATCATCCGATACCACTTGGAAGTTTGCGCTCCCGTGTCGCGTCAGTTTGTCTCCACACTTGCGGCTTTCTCGCCCACGGAAGAGATCAAGGCCGAGATGACCAGACTGGGCAACGACAAGGACTACTTCCACAACAAGACGGGTCCCCAATTCTACAACATCGCTCGACTCCTGGCCACGATTGGAAAGGGCGAAAAGTGGTCCAACATTCCTTTCTCGGCTTTCATCGAGGGATTGAACAAGTTACAGCCCCGTTACTACTCGATTTCCTCGTCGTCCCTTGTCCAGCCCAAGAAGATTTCCATCACCGCCGTCGTTGAGTCGCAGATGATCCCTGGACGCAAAGATCCCTTCCGCGGTGTTACGACGAATTACCTATTCGCCTTGAAGCAGAAGCAGCATGGCGATCCCAACCCCGAGCCATTCGGCCAGACGTACGAGATTGCAGGCCCGCGCAACAAGTATGATGGAATCCACGTCCCTGTTCATCTCCGCCACTCCAACTTCAAGCTGCCTTCGGACCCTGGCAAGCCCGTCATCATGGTTGGACCAGGTACCGGTGTTGCGCCGTTCCGAGGTTTCGTCCAGGAGCGCGCCAATCAGGCCCAGAACGGTGCCGAGGTTGGCCGAACACTCTTGTTCTTTGGCTGCCGCAAGAGTACAGAGGACTTCATGTACGAGTCCGAGTGGGCGGTAAGTCAACGATTGCTGACAAGATTGGGAAGTGAAGTTGCTGATTACATGCGCAGGAATACAAGAAGGCTCTCGGCGACAAGTTCGAGATGATCACGGCGTTTTCGCGAGAAGGCAATAAGAAGGTCTATGTCCAGCACCGACTCAAGGAGCGGGCCAAGGAGGTCAACGAACTGCTGACACAAAAGGCCTTCTTCTACGTTTGCGGCGACGCGGCCAACATGGCTCGTGAGGTCAACGCAGTCCTTGCGCAGATCATCGCCGAGGGACGTGGCTTGTCGGAGCAGAAGGGAGAGGAGGTGGTCAAGCACATGAGAGCAGCAAACCAGTACCAGGTATGTCCCCCACTACGAAGCGTCTACGCGCACCTTTCTAACCAAGGGGTGCTTTACAGGAGGACGTTTGGTCCTAGATTATCAAGCGACTCATTCCGGGGAGGTTAGCGTGGTATGGATGCATGGCGGGTTTATGACCGGGGGCGGCGTTTCTTCTGAGGAGCGATCTCTCCCTCTATTTTCATCATTAATGCGTGCCAAACAACATCTACATAGAACGTTTCCTTATCAGAATTTCGGGGCTGGGGGAGGGGGGCGACTTGGAGATATTGCCAACCCTGCGCGTGAGGGCATATTTTTTGGGGTATCTGGTGACGCTACCTCTACAGAATAGAATATGATAATTTGAACGCCGTTGACGAAGTATCGGAGGTCCCTGCCAATTACCATTAATTCACATGCTCTCTCAGATACTCAGGCGGACACGGTGATCTTGGTGACGCCGTTGACGGAGACGGCTGCATTGGCAAGGTCTGGACTCTAGGGTAGGCCAGGCGCAGCTTGGTATTTGGTGGTGGCAGCAATGGCGCGACTCCCTACGAAGTACGTGTAACTATTTTGTTTGACCCCCTTATGAACGGGCTTTGTGCCTAACATGGCTACCCAATTCGGACTCATCTTCGCATTGTCGGAGCAGACCGTCCAGAGAGTCCCGCGAGATCCATAGACGGCGAACTCTGGAGGCATGTCAATGGACTACCTACCTACCCGGGAAACATTGGATGCACGGTCAGCAACTCAGCCGTCTTGACTCAAAGCACCACCCATCACATCCATAGGTGGTCGGTCAATGCATGTCTATCACGCGACAATCGATGATCCGTATCCGTACTCCGCATTTTCTAGAGGATTGACTGCAAGCCGTCGCGCAGCTGCTGGCAATCTCCCCAAACGTGCATCTTAGCCTCTCTGGGGTAGCAAGGTTCAGCCTCAGCTCAACCCCCCCAGCGTCGCCGACATCATTCGCATCGAGAGATCGACGGGAAGTAGCTGCCGGCTCCCGAAACCCGCCGCTCTACGAATCATCGTCGTCCAAGAGCCGTGTTTCAACGCAATACAGCGCGTGGCGTCTTCTCTTCCCCTTCGTCTGGTTCCAGACCAAAGGCGCCGTCATCGTTGCTTTTGCAGAGCTCATTCGGGCTTGGATCACACTCGGCCCACACGTCTTCTCCCTTGCGTCAGAGAAGTGGTCTAGGCTGGTGCTGTTTGGCACATCAACCTCTTGAACCGCTGATCCGCTTCAGCTTCGGCCAGCACCGTGAAATGCTTTCTGGCGGCTTTCGGGAACTCGTCTTGGGAATGACACTCGTTTCAATGTCACACAGAGGGGCAAAATTGCGACCGCCGTCCCGTTCTGTTGGGCACTGGCCGACAAACTTTGGAGCAGGTCTCACGGAGAGGAATGTCCTTGTCTGGTCGTCTCATGGGCAAAGAAAAACAGCCCATGGGGGTTTGCGCAATGATGTCCGAGCTGCCGCGTTGCACCCGCCTGCTGCGATGTTGTGGACCAGCATCCTAGGCACAATCCGCAACCGCATTCCTGGGCTGTACGGAGTCCGCTCCGAGACTCGAACGGAGAATCCTCATTGGCTTAGGACATTGTCTATGCGACTTGCAGCCTGGCGCCGCTGCTATCCTGCTTGTTCGCTGGTTGCCCCTGGCTCTGCCCCAGGTGAATCACGGGTGGTAGTGTCTGAGAGGCAAAAAGTAATGACAGGGAGCGACCGAGACGGTCGACTGCAACATATCCATCATCATGTTCCCATATAGCAGCCGCTCATCCCACTCTGCATGGTGCAGTCTTCTAGGTCCTGCCTTGCGATGCTGCCAAGGGCTCATTGGCACATGGCTGTGGTGTAGTCAGCCATCTCCTTGTTCAATATTCTTACGTCTGTTTTCTGCAAGAATCGTTGCGTTTGCATTCGTTCATCACATTGCCTTGGTGCTCGGAGCATTGATTCGTCAATCGAAAAACAGCATCGGCGAACAGGCGTGGCGACGGGCGGGATTTCGAAGCGGAAGAGAAGCCCAATATCTGCTATCAGTCTCATCAACGGGGGAGAGCGGTGGCCTCTGAGCCTTGCAGACCTGGAATCGAACGGGTGTCTGCATCTTACCACTCTCGCCGGTCTATCGATCCTCCAGTCGTCGTTTGCCTTCGCAATAGCCGCCGTGCCTGGAACCGAGAACAGGACTCGAACGACTGCTGGCTGCTCAGCTCGCATCATCTCGGCCATCTGAGCTGTTTGGAACCTCCCTGCATTGGGTCTGTCGAAGGCTGGAGCGACGGAAAGCAGTGAAGGACAGGCGGTCGTTTGTCGGTTGCTGGCATCGTGGGCAAGGAGGCGGAAGCGGAGGAGTCGACAGACGCGGCACGGTTGCGGTTCTTGCAGCAGGCAAGAACTCGTTGGAGGGCGTCAAGGTCGTTCAGCTCGTACTGGACAGACAAGACGAGCCTCAGAGCAGCTCGGCTTGCCACTTGGCCAGCGGCAACGGATATCGTGGGCAAGGACGAAGTGAGAGAACAACTCGCATTGTGAGGTGGCAAGCCAGGTCCACATCGCAAGTGCTGCAGTGAATATCGCAGCCTCAGGGGCATCCATCTCCTCTACCTACCGCTGGAAGGCGCTCGGGGAAACTGCCAGCAGACAGCGGGACGGGAGCCACTAAGCAGGCGGGAGAGCGGAAAGACGACTGCTGTTCAGCACTGCGACTGCGACTGCGACTGCGACTGCACCTGCACCTCGCTGCGCTGCGCTGAGCCTAGAGGCACTGAACCGAACCGAACCCAACTGCCAGCACTGCAACTGCCAGCACTGGACTGCACTGGACTGCACTGGACTGGGCGGGACTGGGCGGCCGCATCTCCGCGTTGCTGTCGTTGACTTTGACTTCCGTCGTCGCTCGGCTCGCGTCACCCTTCACTCTTCATCCTTCTCCCCTCCACATCCTCCATCCGAGCCTTCACAACGCAGGGCCTTCCGACAAATAGCTTGCCTGCGTCCTTTCCATCTCCTTCCTCGCTTCTTTGGACCCAGCATCGCAATTACCTTCCGCCAGCAGCTTTTAAGCATTAGGTAAGTCGGCTCGCTTCCACGCCGTCTGCTTGTCTTGGTCAAGTCTCCTCTCTCTCCATCTCGTCTTCTCCTTTTCCTGTCTTCACAGCATCACCACGGGCCAACAAACTGCCTCTCCCCGATTTTTTTGCGCCAGGCCGATCGATCTCTTTCGAAGCCCCATCTTGCTCGATAGCTTGTTCTATCTTACTTACTCTCGCTTCATCTCAGTGGCTGTCTTGGGAGCAACATTGCCTTCGTCGGCCACGAGCCCGTCTGCACCATCACGTCAGGTAGTCGGGAAGACGCGACAAGGTCAGTCATGCCGTGTCTGACCATCCCTCCTCTGGTTCCATCTCGAGCTGCCTCTGCACCGTCCCTGGCGTTACCACTTCCCTTTGCCCCTTATGTCACTGACCCCCAGTTCTTGACGCGTTTCACTGCACCTCTTCTATCCGCATCTAGAAATCCGATTCCACTGTCCTTTGTCCTGCTTCACCCAGATTTGCATCCCATCACATGCTGGATTCAATCTGCAGTCAAGGGCCGATTTGCTCATCGCCTTGTACAGATCTCTGTTCCGCCGTCGGATCGTTTCCATCTCCAACCATCCTTCGAAGCGAATCTGTGGCGCTTGGAGTAAGTTTCAGGGCCCCCGTCGCGTTGCAAGCGGTACGCTTCAGCTGTCGAAGCAGCATACTCGATGGAACAAGAGGAGGGGTCCCTTCTTGCAATCATGTGCATTGTTATCCTCATGATCATCATCCGCCGCCTCTAGTCAGCTCCCGATATCCCCATCCTCAGAGCCCATTCTGCCCGCCCGGCGCTCCATGACGAAAACTTCATGGCGCCCTGAATAACAGGACAAGATGATGACTGACATTTCGCTCCGACAGGCAACCCACAAGTCGTATCATCATCAGACTTTGACCGACCACAAAATGGACACGAGCACTGGTGTCGCCGCCCCCTACCTCGCCAACCCGGCTGGACGCCATATCCATGGCCATGGCCCTTCCCACGCGGGTGTCGACCACATGATGAGCCAGTTTGCCGGTCTCGCTCTTGGGGGTATGGGAATGCCTAACAACTCCGGCCCGCTCCCAATGGGACCTGGCCACTTCATGGTCGGATCCGATGGACAGTTTGTTCTTGCTCCAATGCCTGCTCCTCAGCCCATGGGCATGAGCCACGCGCAGGACAACCCTTACAACAATTTTGCAATGCCTGGTGGTGGCTATGGCGGCCCTTACGTCGGCCTCCCCATGCCCCTCATGCCCTTCACCCCAGGTCGAACCAACGCTGGTCAGCCTCGCGTCGAGCGTGGCAACTCTGATGTTCCGGGTCTCGAGAACCGCCGTGGTTCCTACTCTACCACGGAGTCGACCCCAGCGACCCCCTTTTACGGCGCTGTGTCCCAGCGCGACGGTGGCCCACGCGTTGCCAGTCTCGATCGCTCTGCATACACGACGCCATCTCCTCAGCAGATGGGTCTCTCCAACCTCCACGCGGACCCTGCCAAGTCGGCCATTGCCACGGTCTCCGATCGCACCATTGACGAGCTCCTGAAGAAGGAACCTGCCGTCCCCAGAGCTGTTCCGGCCGTCTTCACCCCCCCTGGTCAGATGAAGAGCCTTGAGCAGAGCCTGGAGAACCGCATCCCTGGCAACCGGAACGTGTACATTCGTGGCCTTCACCCAACGACCGATGACGGATTGCTCTACGAATTTGCCTCGCGGTTTGGACCTGTCGAGACCTCCAAGGCCATAATCGACACCAACACTGGAGCGTGCAAAGGGTACATTGTCGCCCACCCACGGGGAATTTCGTACAGCTAACGGCTTGCAGCTTCGGCTTTGCCAAGTTTTGTGATGTCCATGATTCCGAATTGTGCATCCGTGGCTTCCACCGCCTGGGATATGAAGTTGGATTTGCACGAGTAAGTTGCGTACTCTGTCACGATGACGTTCCCTAACCTTGTCAGGAATCCTTCAACTCGAGACTCAAGGCGGAAGGTGATGAAGGTTCCACCAACTTGTACATTTCCAACTTGCCCAAGAGCTTGACTGAGGTGGTGAGTCTACGCTGTGCAATGTCCTTTAATCATCTCGTGCCAAATTGACACTCTGCAGGAACTCGCAACCATCTTCCTCGGCTACACCATCCTGTCAAGCAAGATCCTTCGAGACAGTATGGGCAACAGCCGTGGTGTTGGCTTTGCTCGGTACGTTCGAATCTCCAGTGCAGACAGGGACACTTGAACTAATATGTCTGCCAGATTTGAGTCCCGCGACATCTGCGACGAGGTGATTCGAAAGTTCAACGGTGTCAGCATCGGCGAAGAGGCCCTCCTCATGAACATTCGCTATGCCGACACTCCAGCTCAGAAGGAGCTCAAGCGCGTCACCGCCGAGCGTCGTCAGTTCCGCACCAACGAGTACAACATTGGCGCCTACGGCACACCCCTCGTGGGCATGAGCCCGACCTTGTATGGCCAGCAGTCGCAGTGGCGACGCACGCTTCCAATTCGAAGGTGAGTATTTCATGGTCCCGCACTGCAGCAACGTTTTCTAAGTGATCCCTTGTTCAGCGGCATTTCGACGTCGTCGAATGATGATGGCAACGTGATGAGACACTCGGGAGCCCGTCGTGGATTATCCGAGTATGCTCCACGTCTTAGCATCTTCAGCACGTACTGACCTCTTGATCAGGACGGCCACGAGCGCGAGCGCGGACGCTGTTGTTTCTACCCCCAACTCCTCGGAGTGTGACGAGGGCGTTACGATTCACGCGGACCCGACCGTCGTAGCCGTCGCTGACGAGAGTGTTCAGTCGTCGCCATCGGCCAAGGAGGCGCTGAAGAAGGAGACCAAGTGAGGTTTCTTTTGGTGGCCGGATGTGTTGCACTGTCTCTGGCGTATCATGTGTCATGCGCATTGTTTTCGCTTCTTTTAGTCCTGTTGTTTTGGAGCCGCGAACTCGAGGCATCACGACGGTGGTATGCCATCGCGGAACATTTTATGGTCTGAAGATAGCTGATACTACTGATGAGCTGTGTGAGCAAAGAGGTCCCATTTTACACACTTTGTACTTTAGATTCTAGGGAACGGCAATTGTGACGGAACAGGGAGGGTATGGCCTGGCATTGTAATGAAGATCGATTCATCTTGAGCCTCATTTTAACCGGACGTGATGCAATGAAAGTAGTGTCTGGCCGGCCTTCCTAGTAAGTCCAAAATGGGTATCATGAGTTCTTGATCTACAGTTCTAGCTTCGACATGTCCTGCTGAACCGCATCCGCGGGATTGGTGCTTTGCAAGGCATGCAAGTCTTTGGATGGCCCACCGCTTGGCCCGCTTGCATCTGCAACTTCAATCGGTTCGTTGCTTTCTGATCCCAGCACAACATGTACCTCTTCCTCTTCCTCTTCCTCTTCCTCCTCATCCTCATCCTCATGCTCCTCCTCCTCGTCCTCGTCCTCGTCTTCCTCACCTTCATCGTCTCCCTCCCCTGATGCATGCATGCCTCTCAGCTTGGCAGCTTTCTCTTTGATCGCAGCCTCTAGGTCCTTGAGCATCTTCTTTGTAAAGCCAGAGGCCTCGACGGCGGCATCCAATCTCTTGACGCCACCTTTACCCACGCTCTTCTTGGCGTCCTTGAAGAATGGCCCCGGCTGGGTGCCTGTAAAGTGGAAGCGACGTTGGAAGAATCGCTTTATGCAGTTGACATCTCGGTCAAAGTACATTTCGGCGTTTTGGTGTTCCATGGAGACCATTTGAGGGAAGTCGATGACGACAGGCTCGAGCTTGACCGACTCTTGTCCGTCGTCGGACGCCGTCTTTTCTTCCTTTACCAGGATGTTGAATTCGTTGAAGTCACCGTGAATTAGGCCATTGCTGGCAAATCGCAGGATGAGGGCGATGAGATCGGCGTATAGGGATGCTGGGTCGGGGACTGTCGCAATCTGCCGAAGTGGGAAGGCGTCTATCAGGGTCATGACGATGGTATGCCGGGACTGCGCCAGGGGCACTGGAACCGGATAGCCCTCCTCATACAGCGCCTTCATGAAGGCAAACTCTCTCATGGCAGCCAGCCTGGACAGGTACATCCAGGACCCGGAAGCGCGGTTCTTGAGGTAGTCTCGGTTCGACTTGACGGACCGAAACGATATTCTGCCCAATCGGTGAATCTTCAATACCCGCTGCGCCCCCGCATCGTCGGCAACAACCATGATGTCGCTCTCCTTTCCAACTCCGATTCGGTTTCCAACACTGTAAAGGTCTTTGCGGGTGGCGTGGGTGTGCAGGGCGAGATAGTCGAGACCGCCATACGTCAGACGGTAGCCATCGTACTTTGCTTCTTTAACTCTGGCGATGAGGCCGACTTTCGCAAGGGCGGATATGCTCTTGTGGACGCCGCTTGCACCTCCCCGAAGGCGGGAAAGCTTTTCGATCAACGGCGTTGGCACGATCTCGTGGTTTTTGCTGCCCATTTCAACCTAAGCATGGCCATTAGTGATTGTCCACCCGTTGGACGCAGGAGATTTACCGCTGTGAGAACGCGCCAGTCTTCAGACGTCAAATGGCGCATTGCCCGTGTGTCCAACTTCATGGTGTCTGCAATTGAATTCTCGGTCGATTGCTTGAAATGTCGTCTAGAAGGATGTGGGGTTTGGATGGATATTGGTGGGAGTATCTGGTGGTGGGGCGAGTCGATCAAGAAATTTGGCCGATAAGATCTAATCGATAGCGCGCGCCAAGTCCCTTATCGCGGAACAACCTTTCGGAGAACACACTACCGCACGTGATTGCAAGGCTGGGGTGGTCCTTCAAGTGGCAGGCGGCAGTGCTTCGCGTAAGCAGAGCTACACTGTGTTGGAGCAACCTCTGAAACCTCACTGCCACCCACGTCCATCACCCTTCACCACCTCCAACAAATGCCAGCGACGCCTTTAACATCCTGACAAAGACGCGCTCGTGCATTTCACACCTAGAGAACCAGTTATTCCCTGTCGCCTCGTCGACCAACTCCCCGTTCGTCCGCCTGTACTCACTGGAGCTCCTGCAAGAGCTCGACATCTGGGCGTCAACATGGCTCAGGACAGCGACGCGCCGAAGGCGGTTGACAAGGGCAAGGGAAAGGCCGTGAACGAGTCCCAGGATGAGAAGCCCATTCTGAACGGCAAGAAGGAGGAGGATAAGAAGGATGGTACGCTTCGTCGAGCTGGCCTCATATGTGTAATCTGTCGCTGACCAAGCACCAGCCGCCGAGGAGGAGCTTAACGAGGAGGACCAGCAGCTCAAGAATGAGCTGGAGATTATGGTGGAGCGCTTGACATTGACAGTGAGTATCACCAACGCGAGCGTGTATTGGTGATGACAGTGACCCTGACCATCCGTTTGCAGGAGTCCAACACGGAGCTCCACAAGACCGCCCTGGAAGCCATGAAGACCTCGATCAAGACCTCGACATCATCAATGACGGCAGTACCGAAGCCGCTGAAGTTCCTGAGACCACACTACGAGACGTTGGTCAAGCTGTACGACGAGTGGCCAGACGATGAGAATAGGACATCGCTGGCGGACGTTCTCTCCATCATTGGCATGACCTATTCGGACGAAGACAGACAAGACACTCTCAAGTACAGACTGCTGGCGCCTACGTCTGATATCTCCTCTTGGGGCCACGAATATGTCCGCCATCTGGCGCTTGAGATTGGCGAGGTGTATGGCAAGCGCATCGCGGCTGACGAGCCCACAAAGGATCTGGTCGACCTGGCCCTTATCTTGGTACCCCTCTTCATCAAGAGCAACGCAGAGGCTGATGCCGTGGATCTCATGAGTGAGCTGGAGATTATCGAGGAGACCCCGAAGTTCGTCGACGAGGACACCTACGCCCGGGTATGCCTATACATGGTCAGTATGGTTAACCTGCTCACGTACCCCGACAACGAAATATTTCTCCGAACCGCCCACAAGATCTACATGGAGCACAAGCAGTTTGCTCAGGCTATGGTTCTTGCCATTCGACTGCACGATGTCGAGCTGATCAAGGCCGACTTCGACAAGGCCGAGGACCCTGCGCTGAAGAAGCAGCTCGCTTTCCTGATCGGCCGCCAAAGGATAGTACTAGAGTTGCCCGAGGACACTGAAGAAGAGCAGGTGTACGCGGAGTGCTCGTGCAATCTGAAGCTGGTGGAACACTTCAAGTCGCTGGCCAAGGAGCTGAACATCCTCGACCCCAAGACCACCGAGGACATTTACAAGAGCCACCTGGAGAGCAGCCGAGTGGCTGGCATGACCAACCTCGACTCTGCTAGGCACAATCTCGCGGCTGGCTTTGTCAATGCCTTTGTCAACGCTGGCTTCGGCACCGATAAGATGATGCTGGTGGACGCTGAGAAGGAGACGTGGGTCTGGAAAACCAAGGCGGAGGGAATGATGTCTACGGTCGCCTCACTGGGCACCCTGATGTTGTGGGACATTGAAAGCGGCCTTGATAAGGTCGACAAGTACACGTATGCCACTGAACCCGAGATCGCAGCCGGCGCCATGCTCGCTATTGGTATCATGACGTCTGGTGTTCGGATAGATTCCGAACCGGCTCTGGCGCTCCTGACCGACCCGGAGAAGCTCTATCACTCGGACCCATTGGTCAGAACGGGCTGCATCATGGGCCTCGGCCTGTCTTACGCCGGCTCCAACAAGGAAGACGTGCTGGACCTTCTGCTTCCGATAATCAGCGATTCCTCCCTGGACATGCAGATCTCGGCAATGGCAGCGCTGGCTTGTGGCTTGATCTTTGTTGGGTCGTCGCACCCTGACGTCTCTGAGGTCATTGTCTCAACCCTGATGGATGACGACCGAAAGAACCAGTTGACGGACAAATGGACGCGATTCCTGGCTCTTGGCTTGGGCCTGCTCTTCTTTGGACGACAAGAAGAGGTTGACGTTATTCTGGAGACGCTGAAGGCGGTTGACCACCCCATGGCCAAGCCCACGGCGGTGCTGGCTGAGATTTGTGCTTGGGCTGGCACTGGTGCTGTCTTGAAGATTCAGGAGCTCCTGCACATCTGCAACGAGCACAAGGAGGAATCTGATGAAAAGAAGGGAGACGAGCTGCTGCAGGCTTATGCCGTAATCGGCATTGCCCTGGTGGCTATGGGTGAGGACGTCGGCCAGGAAATGGTGCTGCGGCAGTTTGGTCATCTTATGCACTACGGAGAGGCAAATATCCGAAAGGCTGTGCCCCTGGCTATGGGCTTGGTTAGCCCGAGCAACCCGCAGATGAAGGTCTACGACACGCTTTCCAGATACAGCCACGACACAGACCCCGAGGTCGCCATCAACGCCATCTTCGCCATGGGGATGCTTGGTGCCGGCACCAACAACGCCAGACTGGCTCAGCTGCTGAGGCAGCTGGCCAGCTACTACCACCGCGACCAGGACGCTCTCTTCATGGTCCGCATCGCCCAGGGTCTGCTGCACATGGGCAAGGGTACCCTCTCCATCAACCCGTTCCACACGGATCGCCAGGTCCTCTCCCACGTGGCCGCCGCTAGCCTCCTGGCCACCATGGTCGCCATGATCGACCCCAAGGAGTTCATCACCGGAAACGCTCACTACCTCCTCTACTTCCTCACCCCCGCCATGCACCCCCGCTTCCTCGTCACGCTGGACGAGCAGCTGAAGCCGCTCAAGGTGAACGTCCGTGTTGGTCAGGCTGTGGATGTTGTCGGCCAGGCCGGTCGCCCCAAGACCATCACCGGTTGGCAGACGCAGAGCACCCCGGTGCTGCTGGGTTACGGCGAACGTGCGGAACTGGAGGACGAGGAGTACATTAGCCTGAATAGCACGCTGGAGGGCTTGGTTATCCTGCGAAAGGTAAGATCCCCCATCCTCTGAAGGGCAGTCGAACATGTACTGACTGACGTGCACAGAACCCCGAATGGGAGGACGGGAAATAGACGGATACTAAGCAGGATTTGGGCATGGTAAATAGCCGAGGGAGCTTCGTTGGGGAGCTCAGGCCGCTGTTACGTCTGTGTGGTTATTCAACTGTGAGCGGTAAATATTATTTCGCACACAGCTATACATTTATAGAGGACAAAAAAATAAACAGCGGATCGAAACATCACGGATGAGGCACAAGCAGGTGGTGTTGTCCAAAATAGTTTTTTTTTTCTTTTCATTTTTTCCCCCCATGATATCCAAGATCCCTTTCTATTTTTTGGGTTTCCAGGATCGAGAAACTCAACTACAGCTACTACCATGTATCCGGCCCAAACGTCCCTCCCTCGGGCACCGTCCTGTACGAGCAAGCCTGCCAGTCACACCCTTGCTTGTACACCTCCGTGCCCCACCAGCTGAAGCCCTTCATCCATCCGGGGTAAATGAAGCCGAAGAAGACGACGACGATGCCGAACGCGAGGCCCGAGTCGAGGGCGGCGCTGAGGGTCATGGTGTACTTGCCCCACCAGGCGCTGGCGCGACGCTTGACGAGGTAGTTGAAGAGGTAGCAGACGACGGCCCAGACGGAGAAGTTGAGGCCCGTGGCGGGGGGGATCCAGCCCATGGCGCCGAAGATGACGGGGAGGTTGACCTTTCGGAGGATGCTGTGGCGCCTGCGGCGGGAGTAGAGCCAGAGGGGGATGGGGAGGAGCGCGCCGAGGGGGAAGCACCAGACGAGGGCGCGGTAGATGGCCGTGGGGCCGAAGAACTCGCTGGGGCCGACGACGCCCCAGAGGATGGAGCCGTTGAAGTGGACGCGGGCGATGGGGCAGGTGAAGCCGTTGACGGCCTCGGTGGTGCAGATGCCCTTGACGTTGGCGAACATCCAGTTCAGGACGCCGATCTGGGTGACCGAGGAGACGAGCGTGGCGACGACCTGGACGAGGAACATGATGCGCGGCGGTATCTTCATGTAGTGGCCGAGCTTGAGGTCCGAGGCGAACTTGATGCCCTGCGCCGACGAGATGTAGCCGTAGGTGACGAAGACCATGTTGGCGATGGGGCGGCCGGGGAAAACGACGCCGCAGATGAGCTGGCAGACGAGGTAGATGCTGCTGTGCTGGTTGGTGACGGCCATGATGATGCCGTTGGGGATGAAGAAGATGGCGCCAATGGCGAGGGCGAGAAGCAGGCCGTACCACGGCAGATGGACGGGGTAGCTGCGGGCGCCAGGTCAGTAGGCAAATTCTCAGTCGGTGTGCCATGCAAGGGGCAGAACTCACTATTCGACAAGGAACATGCCAATGGCGGCCATGGACGCAAAAGTCAGCAGATACCAGCTCAGCGGCGCATCCTTGTAGCGGTTCATCAGACGACTATGAATGTCTTCACGGCCCAGCAGGCCGTCCACGTTGGATGTCGAGCCAGACCTCCGGGTGTAGGTGTCACTGCCGAGAGATGCGCTCGAGGCGGCGCGCGGCTCGTTGACGGGTTGGTACACCGGCCTGCCATCTTGCCGCGCCTCCTCCAGTGCCCTTTTCCACGTTCGCCAGATGTCCTGTCCGTGCCAGCACAAAGTATGGGTCAACAGGGCGGCGAGTCCAGCAAACTGCACGCCATAGCTGAGCATGTACGTGACAGGCAAGAAGACCCTGCTGTAGCTGGCGTAGGCTCCCTTGTCAAGGAGAAAGTCCGGCGTCAGAATCCTGCTGACGTCGTAAATCTTGCCCGTGTTGTCGAACACGCCCGCGGAGAGGATGGGCATGTACGACGAATACAGCACGTTGGAGTAGTAGAAAATAGGGGCGATAATCCACATGACAATGGCCAGGCCGCCAATGACGTTCATTGCGGCCCAGAACGGCACAAGGAGCGGCGAGCCCACGTAGGTGATCTGCGCCCAGTCAAACGTCATGGGGAAGAGGCCAAGACCCGAGGCGACGCCAAACATGTTGGCGATGACGACGTTCTTGGGCGCAAACCAAGTGATGACGCTAAAGTAGCTGAGGGCGGGGAACAGCAGGCCCGGCAGGAAGTAAAAGGCAAAGGCGGCGCCCCAGACGACGTAAAAGAACTTCCAGCGGCTTATGGTCCAGCCGTTGGCGGGCTTGTTGTCCTGCTTGTGGAGGGTCGAGAACATGGCGGCCGACATGAGCGTGCCGGGCCAGATCATGCCGCTCGGGCGGACCAAGAAGCGGCGGGCCATGCCGGCGAAGCCGTAGCCTAGAATCTGCGTCGAGATGGTCAGGAGGAGCTGGTAGACAATGGGCGCCTCCTGGTTGTAAAACTGCGTCTGCTCCACGATGACGTCCGTAGCGAAGGCGAAGCCAAAGGCAACATTGCTGCTGACATAGACGCACGTATGCTCTTTCTCGTTCCATCTCCCCTGGGCCAGCCAGGGCCGCCAGGAGTTGAGCATCTTGGGGCGGGGGACAGGGTCGCTTCGCTCCGCCATCGACGGCGTGCGAATACCATCAACGAACTCTTCATCAGGGTCATAAGGACGTTTCAACAGAAAGTCCCACAGGTGGCCCAGGGGATGAACGAGAAGCAAGGCAATAACTGGCGTGATGGCAACGCTGGGGTATCGTAAGGAGAAGAACAGGTTCGTAGATGAACCGAGTATGGAGAAGAGAACGGAGAGGCACCACATTCGCGGCGTGTTGATGGATAGGGTCGTGTTGTCGGTTGGAGAGACAGAGGCCCGGACTGCCTCGTGGGGAGAGTTTTCGTGCGCCTCATGGTCGGCTTCCGAAGCCCGATGGTCGACAAGCATCAGTCCGTCCTCCGTGGTGAGGTCGTCGTCCTTGTCTTGGTCGAGGATCTCACCGGACAGTGGCGCCTCTGCCAGCCCGAAGCGCCCCTCGAGGCCGGAGACGAGGGCGGCGCCATCGAGATCCTCCGACTTGCGCGACGACTGCCCGGACACCAGGGATCGCTTGGAGCTGAGACTCCTCCGGCTCCTGGTGGCATCGCGAACACGGCGAAGCTGGTGGGCGCCTTCGTCATCGTCGAAATCGCTGTCGGCGGGGGAAGCATTGTAATTTGGCGTCACGGCGACGGAGCCGTAGGGCGAGGAGTCTTGCCGCGAGGCGCCATCGGCGGAGCGCAGGAAGGGAGTCTTCTTGGAAGCCATGTCGTCGTCGGCGGCGGCGGCGTCATCGGGATGACGAGGACGAGGACCAAGAGCTGGGTCCGCTATTGCCTCGCTGGCCGGCGGAGAGGGGTGGGCATGGTGAGAAGTAGTAGGAGAGCGCGAGGCGGTCACAGAAGACGTCTCGGCCGGCGGAGGGACCTGGATCTGGGTCGGGTAGGGCGGTTCTCGTAGTGGCGAGGCGTGAGTCTCCGAGACAGTGGACCTCGCGGTGGAGGAGGACGTGGATGCCAGGGTCTGCAGCTGGAGAGAGACGACGCGGCCCTTGTGCAGATGGGATGAGGATGAGGAGGATCAGGAGGATGAGGAGGAGTTAGCAGTGGTGCTGGTCGGAGGCGGCGGGGGGCGTTAGGGAATAGATGGGAGCACTACGGAGGTTCATCCCAAAAGAAGATGGACAGACCCACCCCTGTATAGGGACCCCTACCACTGTGTGTATAAAGTGGGTCATCTCCCCTTTGGGATATATCCCAATCTACGGACGTATACCTACGAATTTATCCCCTACGCGTGAGTATGTATATAATATAGGGGGAAGGTTATGTATGCGTTTGAGGGCGTGTAGAAGAGGGCTGTAGAAGTAGCTCATATGTGTGTGTATGTATATAATGTAGGAAGCAGGTTGCGAGGCGCGGCGGCGGCGGTAGGTGGCTTTAAGTCTCGTGGCCTGACTGCCTAGGAATCGACGGTCGTTTGAAGAGGGCATTTGCGGGGACAGGCTGCGATTGGGCGCTGTTCCTGTAGAGCCTGCATCAGGCGCTGTGGCCCTGTGGGGACCCAGCCGAGCAGTGAGATGCATCAGCCCATCATAGCCGGCCAGCGGCCTTGGGCAGGTGCACGTGCAGCGGGATGCGCTGGAAGCCTCATGTTCCCTGCGACGATCCAATCCTCCATCCACCAAGCGAGGGCGAATTCGGACTCGGACTCCGTCTTAGTCGCCCGAGATGGCTGCGTCGCTGACCGCTGCAAAGCAGCAGCTGAGGAGCCTCATGAAGCAGAGGCTGTCCAGCGTGTCCCAGGACTCGGTTGTCGCCCAGAGTACGGCCGCCAGCGAATGCCACGTGCTCTCCCGTCCGAGCTGCTCACCAGCGCAATAACAGGCCGCAAGATATTCGAGTCTCTCAAGGACTTCAAGCCCTACATGGATGCCAGCCGCATCAGCATATACCTATCCATGCCGGCGGCGGAGGTGCAGACAGACGCCATCGTCCGCCATGCCCTCGATGCCGGGAAGCACGTCTTTGTCCCGTACCTCCACAAGTCGCCGCTGGAGACGCCAAACACGCCGCCGCGGGTGATGGACATGGTTCGCCTCAAGAGTATCCAGGACTATGAGAGCCTGAAGCTGGACCGCTGGGGAATCCCCAGCATAGATCCGGCCACGGTCCACGACCGGCAGCGCATCCTCGGCGGGCCCGACGTTCACAGGTCGGACATGTCGACTCTGGATCTGATGCTGATGCCCGGTGTGGCGTTCGACTTTGACGATGCTGGTTCCGTCCGGAGACTCGGCCACGGCAAGGGGTTCTACGACTTCTTCCTCAACAGGTACCTGGCCAAGATGGATCTCTCGGGTGGGAGCCTGGACAGACCACTGCTGCTATATGGCCTAGCCCTCACGGAGCAGCTACTGTCTCCCTCATCTGGTGAGCAGGTCCCTATGGGTCCATATGATCGAAACCTGGATGGCCTAGTTCTGGGAAGCGGAGAAATAAGAGAATCTTAAAGAGTTTTACTATTTGCACACACGCATATCTGTATTTGCACTCACCAGCTGGTCGAACCCGAGTACCTTTTCTATACCCTCTGGCCCCGCTGTTCCCTCACTATTCCATCATATTGCTGAGGCCTTCAAAATGCGCAACCGGAGAGTGCCCATGCGACCTGTTCTGTCGAAATCTCGAGATCTCCGCCAGGTACCTCCGTTTGAACCATCATATTGCTGAGACCTCCAAGATGCGCCACCGGAGACTGGCCATGTCAACTGCGCATGATTATCCGCAATGAGTGCCTGTTCTGTCGAAATCTCGAGCACACGAAAGCTATCGCGCATGTTCAGCATGGTTTGCGTCGTCCTCGGAAGGTTACGGGAGTCGATGTAGTTTTGAATCGTTTGCACTCGTTGCGGATGATCATGCGCAGCTCACACTTTATCTTGACATTCAAAGCTGCATCGACATCCCTGACTTTCCGACGGCCTCGATGTTCTGCAATCTCCTTTCCTGATTGATGAAACTGTGATATGTCAGACTCTCGAACCTATATCGCGGGATAGGAGGTAGAAGGGGGAGGGAAGCAAACCAGGCAGGGACGCTACGTCCGGT
The DNA here is from genome assembly GCA_002916505.1 of Tolypocladium paradoxum. NCBI lineage: Eukaryota > Fungi > Ascomycota > Sordariomycetes > Hypocreales > Ophiocordycipitaceae > Tolypocladium > Tolypocladium paradoxum. The sequence goes on along the minus strand of PKSG01000350.1, from coordinate 79,839 downwards.
GATGGTCGCCGTGAGCTGAATGACGGTTTGCTCCAGGACGCTTGGCGTGCTTGGAGCTCCGTGAGCTGCCGCTCATGTATGGACGAGGGAGACAATGGTCTGGACGGCGGATTCTAGGGAAGAGACGCCGCCGTGCAGAGACTCCAGGCAAGCGGTCCGGGCGGCTGTGGGGGAGTCCTGGGACATCTTAGTGTCCAACATGATTGCTCGCCGGGGAAGATGATGCTGGTAGAACGCGCGCGGGCGTGAGTGTGTGTGGATGGATGGATAAGGAAGAAGAAGAGATGGATGTAAAATACCAGTAAGGTAGAATGTGTTTGGATGGATGGGAAAGGAAGAAGAGATGGACCTGGCGAGATTAAGGGTGGCCAACCGTTTGGCCAGCCGTCACTTCCTCGGAAGGTTTGGGAAAGAAGCTCGTCAGATCAGAGAAAAGTTGCATTGTTGGTCTAAGTTGAGTAAGTTCCGAACTGGGGCTCATTCTCGGGGTTTACGCGAGTTTTTCAAGACCTACCTGCAGCCACGTATCATACTTTCACGAGCTGAGTTTTTTCATCCCACTCAGTCAAGCCTGCTGATGAAGGGATCCTGTGCTGTCACTGCTGGCCTATCAATGGTGCGGGCGGCTTAATTAGGCTCCCCAAAGCTCGGAGCGGAAAAACAAGCGGTGGGTCCCCTGTCCTTGGACTCACCTTCTCATTGCCCCGCCAAAGAACGCCTCGACACCATGCCATCGCCAGAGCCAAACACTTTGATGTGGGCTTTGTCCTTTTTATTCTGGACAATCCCAACGACAACGAAACGCTGGCCTTGTTGTGCTTCTAGTCTGGACGCTGTGTCACCCGCCGCTCGCACCATCTCTTCCTCTCCCCGCGCCGCTCTTCACACCGTCGGGCAGCCTCTGCAGCGCCTCCCCGACCTCAGCCGACCCACGTGAGGCTCATATGCGCCGACGCCTTCGTCTTGCGCTGCAGCCTCTCTACGACCCCTCCGGTCCCTCAAGCCTCCCTCTCCGAATCCGTCGCACTGCCCACGATGGCTACAAACGGCACGCGTGAGGCGTTCGCGCCGTCGGACGTCTTGGGCGCGGTAATGACGATGAGAAGCGGGGAGCAGGAAAACAAGACCAAGGCCCATCAGTATCTGGAGCGGTTTCAGAAATCCGTGCGTCCTTGGCCGTCTCTTTTACTCTACGTTCTTAGCTTGCTGACTGAACTACTGTGTAGAAGGATTCGTGGGCTACCATAATGGGGATACTCCAGTCCAAGGCTGAACCCGAGGCAACCCTGTTCGCCGCAATCACTCTTCGCGGAAAGGTTTGATCAATCTGGTACTCGCTGCGCGGCATCATCGGGCTAACGGTTTCACAGTTGACTTACGACCTCCCCACGCAAGTTCCCCCGAGCGAGCTTCCGGCGCTTCGAAGCCAGATCCTCTTGTTGCTGAAGCACTTCGCAGCTGGGCCGAAGCCAATCCGAGTACAGCTCTGCGTGTGTCTGGCCATTTTGGCCATACAGATGAAGGATTGGCACGACGTGCTCCCATCTGTCGTCCAGTCCCTCAGTGACAGCCCTGAGAGCCATGCCTGCATCCTGGATTTCTTGCGGGTGCTCCCCGAGGAGGTGACCGAAGGTCGCAAAATCACCCTGTCTGTACGTGGATCCAACAGCCCATCGACCCAATCGGCAGTCTCTCACGACACCAACTCGGTCGCTCGACTTCAACGTTCCGTCAGAATCTAATCGTTGGAAATAGGAAGAAGATCTCGAGGCCCGAACACAAGCCTTGCTGGGAGACAACACGGAACAGGTTGTACAGCTCCTGATCAACTACGCTCAGTCGTCGCGTAAGTTTTTTACCCCAGGATTATCTTGTTGAATCCGAGGCTGACTTGATTGCTGTAGCTGCGGCCGCTAGAAACCCTCAACTGATGGAATGCATTACTTCGTGGTTGAGAGAAGTTCCCGTTGCCAACATCGTCAATTCGCCTCTGCTGAACGTCATATTCGATGGCGTTACGAGTGACGAGTGCGGCCAGGAAGCCTCGGAGTGTCTCTGTGTGATGCTCAGGGAGACCAGCGACGTCGATGAGAGCCAGAATGTCGTCCAGGTTCTCTTTCCCAGAGTCGTCGGCCTCAAACCCCAAATTCAAAAGGTGGTTGAAGAGGAAGACACGGAGAAGTTGAAGTCATTGACCAAAGTCTTCGCCACTTCTGCCGAGAGCTGGGTTGTCGGCATTGCCCGTCAGCCTACCCAGTTTAGGCCGCTGGTGGATGCGGTTCTCGAGTGCGCCGCACGAGATGCTGATCGAGAGGTCATCGAGCACACGTTCAGCTTCTGGTATGAGCTTAAGCAGTACCTCGTGCTGGATCGATACATCCAGGGCCGATTGGAGATGGTAGACGTCTACTCCAAGCTCGTGGACATTCTTCTCAACCACCTGGAATACCCGAAACCGGACTCTGGCAACGAAGGAGATCTCTTCGATGGGGACCGCGAGCAAGAAGAGAAGTTCCGAGAGTTCCGCCATCAGATGGGAGATACCTTGAAGGATTCATGCGACGTTATGGGAGTTACCGAGTGCTTGACCAAAGTGCTCCATGCCATCCAGCTCTGGATGCAAAAGTACGCGAGTCAAGTCTCGGGCTCGAATGTCCCGCACTGGCAGGAGTTGGAAGCCCCCCTATTTGCCATGCGTGCGCTTGGGCGCATGGTGGACAAGGAGGAGAGCATCGTCTTGCCAACGCTCATGCCGCTCCTGGTGCAGATTCCCAGCCACGAGAAGCTGCGCTTCGCAACAATCATGGTTCTCGGGAGATATACGGAGTGGACCGCGGCGCACCCCGAATACCTTGAGCCGCAGTTCAACTACATCGTCCATTCGTTCCAATCCGACTCGCGGGAGATCATGAGGGCTGCAGCCCTGTCGATCAAGTTCTTCTGCACCGACTGCAAGCACCTGCTCAGCGGCCAGGTCTTACAGCTCCAGACATTTTACGATGAAATTCTGGACAAGCTCCCGGATCTGAGCAAGGAAGAAATAACCGAGGGTGTCGCAAACGTGGTTGCCGTGCAACCTGTCGCGGAGACGTACCGCCTGCTCAAGCTGTACTGCGATCCGCTGGTTCGGAGGTTGATGGCGAAGGCAAACAGTGCCACCAACGAGGAAGGCAAACTGGCATTGGCAGGTAAGTCGAGTTCTCGACTGTGTTATTGCAAAGTTCAACCCGCTAACAGGGCTTCGCAGATCATCTGCAGCTCATCACAATCTTTGTCCAGAACGTGATGCCGCTCGTCGGCCCAGGGGAGGAGAACCCTGCGGTCAAGTACTGGCAAGAGGTGTTCCCTATCTTATGCACGGTCCTCGACAACTTCCTGGACTTCACCCCTATTTGCGAGAGGATCTGCAGATGCTGGCGCAACATGGTCATCTCTTACCGCACCGCCATGTCCCCGCTGCTGCCAGACATGGCCAACAAACTCGCCACCAGCTTCAACACGGCGAGAGAAGGGTGCTTCCTGTGGGTCACATCGGCGATCCTGCGAGAGTTCTCCGAGGACCGCGAGCACGTGGACCAGGGAACCACGGACAACATTTACACCTTTTTCGAGGCCCAGACAACGGCTTTCCTGAGGGTCATGACGGAACTGCAGCCTAAGGAGCTGCCCGATGTGATTGACGACTTTTTCCGGCTCCTGATCGATGCGCTGCTGTACTACCCGCAGAAGCTGGTCCCGTCGCAGCTCCTGGTGCCCATTTTCGAGGCGTCTGTTTACGCGTTGACCCTGGAGCAGCGTGATCCCCTGTCGTCGACGCTGCACTTTTTGCGAGATCTGTTGTCGTATGGCGGCAACAATCCAGCCAGCAGTGAGGGGTTGCCAGAGCAGGCTGCCGCCGAGATTCGAGGCATCGTCAAGAACCTCTTGATGACGCACGGCGCGAACCTGGTCAAGCAGGTGATGGCGGGCATGATGATTACATTTCCCCGAGACTGCTTTGCGGATGGCAGCGGAGTGCTCCTGGCGCTGTTTGAACTTGTGCCAGGGGAGACGACGGAATGGGTGGCCCACACGATCCAGCTTTTGCCCCAGGGAACCGTGTCGCCGCCCGAAGCCCAGAGGCTGATTACAAAGACCAAGGAGAAGCTGCAGTCGGGTGACGCAGGCGGCGTTAGGCACGTCAGAGTGCTGCTGCAGGATTTCACAAACTCATATCGTCGGAGGAACGTGGCTCCTCGGGACGGCCTTGGGCAGCTGGAGGCGACACGATTTCAGTTTTCGGGCTGAGGTGGTTTAGAATGAAGGAGGATTTGTCCGATGAAGGAACGAAGAGTACGACACAGATACCTTTGGAGGGAGGTGCGATTAAGCGAACCATTGCTGGGTGTTGGGGGCGAACAAAAGGCAACAGGGGTTGCCCAAGGAGGGAAAGACGGGGTGTTGCTGATTGTGGCTGGCTAATTGGACGGCGGCCGACGACCTGTCAAGCCGAGACACCCAACGAGGAACCCAAACGCAGCGCTGTGGATCCAGCATCTAGAGCAGGTAGATTCGTGGGGATGTAGGCTTGTGGTGGTGGCTGTTGGGGCGACGAATGATGGGTTCGTTCAGCAGAGTGCCTGGTGGAGGCGCTCAGAGATAGATTTTGGAGGATCCAAGACACCGACGGGAAGGCGTCAAGATGTGGATGAGTATGAGACGGCACGTAATAAAATAAATCCTATCAAAGCCACAGCGACTGCTTACTTTGATGGGCTGCTTGAGTTCGCTCGAGTTTCGCTCGCTCGTGCTTCTGCTTGTTTGGAAGTGACGGGTTGTCGGTCCGGCTCTGACTCAGCGGCCACTTCGGGTGTCGCTGCAGGGCGCGGCATCTGACGCTCCCCCTTGCCTTGCGGCCCAGCTATACCTAGGGGTGTGACGGGACATGCTTCTCTCAACGTAGATGACCCAAAGCGCAACGACGGCTGCCCAAACTCGTCCAATTGTATAAAGTAAACCCTTCGCGCTTCGTACAGGGGGCGGGACGCATTGAGCGCACCCGGACTCCACGTACACCTCGACTCACAGCCCTCCACCATGGGAAGCAGAGACGCCGCCGTCGACGCGGGCAAGACGTATCCCCGCGTGGAGATCATCCCGTGGGATCCCACCGACGAGCGGCAGTTCCAGCGGCTGTATGACCAGCGCGTCGCGTGCATGTGGGACTTTGACTCGGTGGCCGAGTGGAAGGACAAGATGCTGGGCGGGCAGAAGATCATGTACTGGATCGTGAGTCTGGAGCTGCTGTTGTAGTCGCGCGGCTCGGCTGCAGATGTGTGAGGGACTGACTGGAAGGCTCAGGTGTTGGCTGAGGACGCGCCGCGGAGGGAGACGTTGTTGGCGGACCATGTGAAGCAGTTTCCCAAGGTGAGAGCCTCATCTGTCGCCAAGGCGGCTTCTTCTTGGACACCAGAGCTCACAAGAGGATCAAGGAGCGCGAGCCTCTCATAGACACGGCCACGAGACTCGGCCAGACAGAGAGGACGCCGACAAAGACCCCCTTCCTCCCCATCGGCCACATCGCCATCGAGGCGTTTCCAGAGCGCAACGTCCAGTTTTCCCTCCCCGCGACGACCTACTGGGTCAAGTCGCTCTACATCTCATGGTACCCGCACTCTCTGCGCGTCCCCAAGCCGTTCACTAACGAAGCCGCCAAGGGCGCTGCAAGCATCCGGCCTCGGCCGCAGCGCCATGGCCCAGCTCGAGCGCGTCGCCGCCGCGTCGCCCTTCGGCAGCACCTGCATCGCGCTCGACACCGCCTCGCGGGCCTTCCAGCTGCGCGAGGACGTCATGGCGGCCCTTTACGACGCGCGGGGCGCGCCGCGGCCGCGCGAGATGCGCACAAACGAGGACTGGTACCGGCGCCAGGGCTACGACGTCGTCGCCCGCGTCGAGGCCATGTACGACTGGGTGAACCCCGCGACGGGGCAGAGCGTCGCCGTGCCGTGCGTGCTGATGAAGAAGGCCGTCGTTTGACTCCCTTGTTATTGTTTTTGTTGGGATATGCCAAAGGCGGGAGAGGGGACAAAGGCGGGCGCTGGGGCGACTACTCGGCGGGAGCGCGATGAGGGTAGATAATGCCGGGACAATCAATGGCTTCAGTCCAGGTAGAAGGGCACAACTACTTTGTACGGCCCTTGTTTTGTTTTATTCAAAGCGCCGCCAAACACTTTGCAAAATCAAATGTGCTTCATGCCGTAGTCCACCCCCTGAGTTCGGTGGTCGACTCCATGGCCCCCTTTTGTTCACCACGACAAAAGCTTCTTGATTGTCTGTCTCTAAACCCCATTCACTCACTCTCCTTTCTGCAATGGCCGTTTCCATCGCCATGTACCAAGTTCGGGTCGGGGGGCCACGACAAAGGCTGGGCACTGGGGGGACCGCCCAGGAGCAAGACTGGATGGGGATTGTCTACCGTGAATTGATACATATAAGAGTTCGCAAAGTAGACGGCGCTTTTCACAGCCTCCCCGTCCAGTTGCTCAGGTTCACAGGTCCAAGAAAGCTACCCAGAGCGTGGGAGACACGTCTTGCCCTTCCCTCCCCTAGACAGAACTGGTTTTCGTCCCACAGCACACGCACATACACTCGCAACTGCCCTGTTCGTCAGATTTGAACTTTTGATTTTCGAAAGCGTTAGAGCTTGACAGTCGTTGGACCACACTATTTGTATCGCTCTCGCCATCACACTCTCTTCACTGAAGTCAAGATGCCGCGGGTTACCCGTCAGCAAACCGCTAGTTCAGGATCAAAGTCACCCGGGGATACGGACGCATCCAAGGCGTCTAAGCCTGTTCGGCGAGGCCGCAAGCCAGCCAAGAAAACCAAGCCAGCTGAGACTGAAGCAGAACGAGCCGAGGGGGAGGACCAACAAGACCAAACTGACGAAGACAACCCCTATGTCTCCAAAGAGGATGGCAATACGAAGAAGAAGCCGGCTGCCAGGAAGACTCCGGCTGCAAGAAAGGCTCCAGCTCCCAGGAAGACACCAGCCCCCAGGAAGAAGCCGCCTCCCAAGACAGCTCTAAAGATCAAGCCTCAAGACAACAACGAGGACGCCGAAACCAGTATACCACCTGCAGTTCCCAAACGCAAGCGCGGTGACAACGAAGAGGCAGAAGAGGAAGACAACGATGACTCCCCCGAACACCAAAAGGATGACCAGACGGAGAGGCAGCCAACCGCCAGGAAGGCGCCAGCTCCCAGGAAGCAGCCGGCTCCCAAGAGAGCTCGAAATACCCAGCCTCAAGCAGACCACCAGGCCTCTGAACCCGGTATGGCTCACAAGCCCTCTGTGTCGTCTGTGCAGTCTAAACGCAAGCGCGGCGACGACGGTGACGCGGACATTGACGACGACGACAACCCCTACGCCTCCAAACAGGATGACACGACGAACAAGAAGAAGCCGGCTGCCAAGAGAGGCCGAAAGGCCCCTCAACGTCGTGCACCTCGCAAGCCCGGTGACAGCGACGGAGGCTCCTCCAGTTCTGGCAATGACGGCAACGGCAACGGCAAGCAGGATGACCAGCCCAAGCCTCGGATTTGTGAATTTTGCGCCAAGCACCCCGTGGGAATGGAGATGGTCAAGACTCGAGCCTGCGACTGGGTCGAAAAGGGGAACATAGAGTGCATGAACTGTGCCAATTATCGCCATGACAACCCAGACAGCGGCCACGCATGCAAGTTATCGCGGCAGACAAAGTCGCTCTTCCGGCGGTACGCCGACAATGACCCAGCCGGGTACACTAATGAGGTTTGCGACAGATGCATCGAGCATAATCACGTCGCCCAATGCGACGTGGACACGACGCTGCGCTATGGCTGCCAACACTGTGTCGGCGCGAGAGGAAAGAAATGCGTGGTGAACGGCGAGGTATGGGAACGGCGGCCCACGCCGCGCCAGGGCATCGACAAGTGGTTCCGTCACGCCTGTGACACTTGCGTTTCTGGAACCAGCCTGAGAAAAAACCACCCTGGTTGCAGCTGGATCCACGACCGCACATCTTGGACCACGCGCTGCACACGGTGCGTCGACAACGCCATGAGCTGCTGGGAGAGCGGGCGGGTCATCGGGCACCCGGACGTCATCAACCTCCCGCTGAGGTGGAGCGACACCTTCACGCTCAACGGCGGCTGGTCGGAGCTCAGGGGCATCACGCCGTGGAGGCCGAATTGCCTGAACTGTGGCCCCCGTGGCAACCACTGTCGAGCCTTGGCCCAGTCCTCCATGTTCGCCTGCAACCGCTGCCTGTCGTTTGGCATCGACTGCCGCGACAGCAACGGGAATATGTGGCCCCTGTTCGACGTGAGCCGCGTTGGCTTCGGCGGCTTCAGCGTCTTCCCGGCGTGCGCTCGGTGCCGCGACACGGGCCGCAACTGCGACCGCCAGAGACCCTGCGACTCGTGCGTACATCACGGAGAAGAGAACCGGTGCGATGCCTCCGGCCACAAAAACTGCATCGACGGTAGAATCGCGCCGCATCCCGGACCGCTCTACTACCTGTCCCTGGGATACGGAGCCGCCGGCGTCGACGACGTCAAGACCGGCAGTCGCCTCGAGCACTGGATCGGGCCCGTCATCCCCATGTACGCCATGGCCAGCCGCCTCGACGCCAACGACAAGGGCATCCAGTCGGCTAGCCAAAGGTTGCGCAGGGCTCTCCTACCGCCTGGTCAGCCGCCTCATGGCGGTTCAGGCGGTCTCCTCGCATCGAAGCTCCCGAGCCAGTTGACCGTCGACGACCTCGTCAACATGATCCGCGGCCAGTGGCCCGGCGTCTTTCCGTTGAATCAGCACCCAGAGTACGAATCTCAGGTGAACGTAGCACGCAATCAAAGGGCACTTCTCGCCATTGGCCAAGGCAGGGGCCGAACCCGCAGTAGACATGCGGTGGTGGAGGAAGCGGACACGGAGGAAGTGGACGGGGAGAACGAGGACGAGGAGGACGCGGGGGGGGAGGATGCGGGGGGAGAGGATGCGGAGGACAGCCATGACAATGGCCAAGCTGCACCAGCCGTGGAAGCCCCCGTTGTGGAAGGGCAGGATGCAGGAAGTGACGAGGACGCCTCTGGCGAGTTCATATACGATGAACAAAATGCTCAGGGGTACGCTGGTCCGCCAACATCCGAACCCGAACCCAGCCCCAGAACAACGCTGCCAGTAGACGTGCAACAGAGCAGTAGCTCTTATTCGCCAGGGATCCCGAATCTGGCCGGGGACTTGCTCGAGCAGGCTCGGGAGATGGCTGGCGATAGCTCGCCGGAGACGGGTGGCGCTGATTTTTTTTTCGCGCCCGATTTGCACTGCGGACCGCAGGCCCAGGAGCAACCTCGAGCCCAGGCGCAACCGCAACCGGAGGGACAGCCGCAACCTCGATCCCAGGCGCAACCGCAACTGCATGGACAGCCGCAACCGCAGGGACAGACGCAACCGCAGGGACAGACGCAACCGCAGGGACAGACGGAACCGCAGGGACAGACGGAACCGCAGGGACAGCCGCCACCGCAGGGACAGCCGCAACCTCAAGGACGGCAGCAGGCCCGGGCCGTTTCTGCTGCTCCAGCAAACCACTTCCGGGAGGGAATATTCACTGACCCGGTCCTGGCAAACGAGAGCAATTTTCTCTCTCCACCGCCTCCAGTTTCACAGCTGGACTTTATTCCGCTCCTGCAGCAGAGCAGACAAGACGCGCCGGCCGCTCAGCAACCCTCTTCGCGGTGGATGCCCTTGAATCCACGGGCGGATTTGATGCGCTTCTGGCAGCGTGTCAGCATCGAGAACTGGCTCCCAACTCGTGTACCGGCCGAGAGGAGGCTGTTTACGGTGAACGCAGGCGGGCTCCAGCTCATCAATCTCATCCCCGCCACAGACGAGTTGGCCAAAACTGACGACCCCGAAGTCGAGCGTCAACCGGGCCACCTCGCCGCTCATAACACGGATGACATGGCGCACTGCCAGGACCCAGGCCCCAACGGCGGCACGTGCAACAACATCGTCCATCAGGGCCAGAGGTGCAAATGTATCGACCACGCGGTCGCTTCCCTCACGCCCTTCCACGTCTGCAACGAGTGTGCCCAGCTAAGCAGCGACATGCTCGTGGACCAGACAGCGACGCCCATGACGGCGGCTGAGATCCTGGGCATGCGAGCGTACCTGTGCGGCGAGTGCGCCGACAAGTACAGCAGGGACACCGGCTCCATCGCGCAGATGAGACTCAACGGCGCTTCGAGGATCTGGGGCAGCTCCTTTAACAACGGCCTCGATGTCGTCGGGACGCTGGCGATCAACCACGAAGACATGTCCTTCCACCAACGGGCCCGGCCCGCGACCGGCTGCCCTTGCGGCGGCAAGATGTTCGACACGCGCCTCTGCCGCCACCACCGGTTCCATTTCGCGGAGCAGGCCCTCAAGGCGGTCGAGCGGGTGCGCCAGTGGCGTCTGAGCACGTTTGTCAACGAGCTGTGCCCCGGCTGTCTGCTCACCAAGGACCCTAGCGAATGCAACCTGTCGAGCGCCGAGCCACTCGGTGCCGACGGACCAAAGGCCTGGATCTGCATACAGTGCAATGACGCCGTCATCAACCAGCGGAGTCGTGGGCTGGTCGATGGATGGCAGACGTGGTTTACGAACCCGCCGAGGGACTGGCTGGAGGAGACCTGAAGGGGACTGGGATGGTGAACCGGGCGGCGAGGTTGTCTGGAGCTTTTGCGCCGGGCCTGTACGATAATGCTTAATGATGGTATGACATGGGAGCGAGGCGGAGGCGTTGTGAGGACTGACCTTGGTTGATGCTAATGCTCTTTTACCAATTCTCCCCGCTCGTGGTGTCGTCGTCTTCGTAAAACTCGTCCCCATCACGTGTACTTACCAGCTGCTGGGAACGTCGCAGCAGGCAGGAGCAGCAAGCATTGCAGTGCCACCACAAACGAACAAGAACGAGGTGCCATGATATTCACAGAACTGAAAGTACAGTTATGAAATAAACGGGATATAGGAAACAATGCAAGGCCCCGTATCTGGCGTGACAAGGACGTAAAAAGGAAAAAATGCTCGCGATGCCCAACGCGCTTGGCATGGCGGAAAGCTATGGCGAGGCCGTGGCATCTGCATACATGATATCTGCAGCGACGACACCCTCTTCTCTCGCTCCCCCGCCCTCGTCTCCCTCAGCACTCCAACGGCTCGCTCAGAACGATCGATGCGCGCGCACAAGCCCTCTTCTGCACCTTGCCATGACCCTCAGTGACTCAGTCCTCTGCAAGCCCGAGTCCCTCGTGTAGGTGGCAACGGAAAGGAGTCAGTCTTAACCCGAGCAGTTCAAACAAAAAGAAAGCACATGACTGGCCAGTCATGCCGGTGCTCGCCTCCACACCGTTGGGTCTGCTGCTGATCCCAATCGCGTTCGACTGCACCCGCGCGGGTGGATTCTTCCGTAATAAAGTCCAAGTAAGACGGTCGTGCAACCAAGTCAGAAGCCGACTCCTCGTTCAATGCAATGAAATAAGTGTGGTGGTTCCTTGACCGCTCGTCGCCGCGCTCTCAGTTGCAGATGCCGACTGCAAAGACGGCTCCAGAGGTTAAAAAAATCCTGATCCTCCCTCGGCTCGTTTGTTTCGACCATGGCTCGCAGGACGCCCCATCCAACCATGCAACCCTCTGGTCTCTCCATTTTCTTCTTTCCGTCTTCTTGGCCCTTGTCCCGCGCCTCACATGATGACGCACTTGGAGCAGCAGCCGGGTTCCTTCTCGCCATCCTCCATGTCCATGGGCTTGGGGGGCCCGTTCAAGCCCGAGTTACCGCCGCTTCCGGTCGAGTAGCCTTGCATCTCGCGGTTATATCTCCGGATCTCGCGGACGATGTCGTAGAAGGCCTTGTCCACGTTGATGCGGGACTTGGCCGAGGTCTCGATAAACTTGCATCCGAACGATCTCGCCAGCGCCTCTCCCTCTATTATTGGGCGCAAAACCACCGTGTCAGACATGTCGGGCAGTATTCAAAGGCCATGTGTCAATCATACCTTGCCTGGAGACTTCTCGCTCGCCCTCCAAGTCGCACTTGTTGCCCACCACAACCATGGGGAAGTAGTCCTTGTCCTTGACCCGCAGGATTTGCTGCTGGAAGGTGGTGATTTCGTCAAAGCTCTGGCGGGATGTGATGGAGTAGACGAGCAGGAAGCCCTCTCCAGTCCGCATGTACTGTTCGCGCATAGCACTGTATTCCTCCTGTCCAGCGGTATCTAGGACATCGAGCAGAGCGACTTCTTCGTCAATGACGCACTGCTTTCGGTACGAGTCTGCCATCGGCGCGGGCCGGCAATGTTAATGGCTGGATGGGCAGGGACGGGAGCAATTGAGGCATCGGCCGCCTTGGGCTGGAGAAGACGAACCTTCAATCGTGGGATCATATTCATCGACAAAGTGGCTTTGGATCAATTGGATCGTAAGACAAGATTTTCCAACACCGCCGCCGCCGACGACGACGAGCTTGTACTCTCGCAGGAACTAGACGCATGGCCAACGAGGTTAGTGACATGACGTCGACAGAGGATGCACATCACGGTGGAGAAGGACAGGTAGCACCGCCAGGAGGGCGGAGAGCGGGTGCGGGGAGCGCAACCGCATTTCGAGGTCGGGCACGCATCATACCTTGGTAGATGAGGCCATTGTGGGCGAACTTGGGCACCTGGTGATGGCAGACGCTTCGGGAGGGTATCGCAGGACGTAGGGGGCTCAAGTCAAAATCAAATTTGACTCGCGCAAGAGGGGGTGTGCGGTGGAAGTGCAGGTGTCTCGAGTCGCAGCGACGGACAACACGGCGTACGGCGATGGCAGATGCGGAAGCAGGCGACGACCGGCGATGCGCAACGGAGTTGGAGAGAGGGAGAAAAGGATGATGGCGATGGGACGTCGAACGCGAAGGCGGGAAGACGGATAGTGCAGAATGGAGAATTGAGAGTGGCGGAGGGTGGATGGGGAGAGGATGGGGGGCAGCTCTGGCGCTGCAGGCCTTGGCACCCAGACAGCAAGCAGCGGATGGTCGAGCAGGTAGCGCGCTAATAACTGACTGCCTCCTATTAGGTGGTTACCTAGTGCCCGCGCGCCCGGCGGCTTGTGAGCAGCAGAGCAGACAACAGGAGGCCCCTAGCACTCCTCCGTGCGCTTCTACCTAAGGTACGGTATTGTGGACTTGTGGTAGGGGTGGGTGGGCAGCGAGTGGAGTGGGAGCTTGGGGGTGGGTTGGATGATGTAGTGGCCATCGCTTCGTTTTTGGTGATGCTTTATTCTGCCTGGAGCATCACGGACGAGTTGCTCTGGACTGTGCTCAGCCGCCATATGATTCGGCCCAAGGTACGTATTCGATAGCGCTTTGTACTTGTATGTGCGCTCGCTCTCGACCTCGACCGTGCAGCCGCCGGCGGGCATGGACTCCCAGCGTAGCCGCTTTGCCCATGAGCAAATGGAGTGCAGCCCCAGCCTCTCGGGCCCCTTGCTGTTTGTTGTTTGTCCACCAGGCGTGTCTGGTCCCGTCCCGTCAAGGGGCCCTGGCTGAGCGCACGGAGCAAACGAGCCACGGTTTACGGAGTACGGATTACTATCATGCTTGTAGAAGCAACGCCAGAAGAACTGCATCAGCGGCCCCGAAGACAAGGAAAAAAGAGACGCCGCCAGAGCAAGGACGAGCAGCCTGCCATGGTTTGGAGGTGGGGCGCCCCGAGGACCCTTGCCGCTGGGAGAGACAGGGGCAGCGCAGCAGACGTGGGTCTTTGCGCTTTGAGTCTCTGCAACTCATCCGGGCTCGCTCAGGCATATTCCCTCGCTCGTCTACAAAGCACGACGGGATATACTTGTACGACTACAAGCAGCTCTCCATCCTCCACTGGGCAGCACACGGGCGCCACCAGCGGTTAATCCAGCTCCCTCAGCCCTTCGAAACATGTCCGCGTTTTGCTCCCCAATCACCACACCGAAGCCCCTTTGTACACCGGGGGGGCCTCCCCTCGTCCCGCCGACGAGAACGAAGACACGAAGGGGGTCCATCCAATTGGTGGTTCGTGCGAGCAACGGTTGGACAGGGCCAGGCCAGCTAGGTAGGTTCTTCATCAACGCCATTTCATCCAGAGCCCATGCCACCTCGACCAGCGCCGCCGCCGTCAGCAGGAGCATCGAGGGAGGATGAGGATCAACGCACTTGTACGTCACGGAGCATTGATCGGGAGGAACCACGTCGCCTCTTCAACGCCACGCATCGTGGCCACTGCCGGCGACTAACACCGCGACGAGAAGCGAAAGGGCGAGTTCGCCATGCAAGAAAAACAGCAGCCAATGACCTCGACCGCCCCTGCAGCTGCTGTGCGTCCCCGTCTGCAGTCCCACTGGCTTCCTTGCCCCTGGATATCCCAACCCTGCGTGGCTTGCCGCCTCGTGTTAGCCTCTCACCCAACTCCGCCCAGCCTTCCCATCCCCCACCCCTCAGCATCAGCCATGCAACCGACGGTTCATCACAAACAGTAGTTTCCGGCCCCGGCAGGTACCGTTGACAACTGCTTATCGCGGAAATCCTAGACAATGGCGTCAGCCTGCTGGTAAACGCGGCGGCCAATGGAAGACGTCGTTTCAACCGGTGGCCCTTTGCAGCATGTCCTCACATCGATTCGACAAGTAATCCGTACGGATACTCCGTATCACCTACTTGAGCCCTGAGCCCTAGATTGCCGGTTTCCAATTATATACCAATACAGGAGTTGTTTCTTCGGGCTCACCATCAAACCAGGACGACTTGGTTGATGCTTCTCCGGCCAGGTACAACTCACTGACATCACATGTGCGAATAAAATTGGATGCGAGATAGGTATCGTTCCAGCCCCCAGCCTGCTTCCTGGCACCCAAGGCCCTGGGCCTTCTAGAATGATGCTCTCCACATGGAGGAACCGCAAGCCTCCTCTCTTCCTCCGCAGTATCCACTGCCCATCTCACAAGCCGTCACTCTCTCTGGCTGTCGGGGACCCCTTTTCTGGTTTCCGCGACGACGGTCACCATGTCATGGTGATCCCCTTTGCTGTAGGCCACATGTCGTGATCACCAGCAGCGAGGCATTAATATCTACCGACCCCTTTCCCCGACCACCTCCTTCGCCCGGCCCCAATCACAGCTTGGGGGCATCACCCGTTGTCTACGAGTAATGAAGTCGCGGTTGCTCTCCGCGTCGGACAGCGCCCCGAAACGGGTGGCGATCGGCGTGGCGGCTTGGGTGGTGGGCGCTGATTGTCTTGAACAGGTCAGGCAAGGCCCTGAACGGCCTCGGCTGCCGGAATAAATGTGGATGCACCGTCGCATCTACGAGTAGTCATCGTGTCGTGAGAGTTGCTTCTTTTGTTGATCATTTCGCCAGGCACATGTATGATGTTTGACAAGCGAGCGCAATGTCCCGTCACAAATTGCGACTGATCAACCATCACATCCTTCCATTCATATTCCGTCATGTGTGGGAAGTGGTGCCAACACGTGGGATCATAAGAGGCCCGTGCATTGGAGTAGTCGAGGCCCGAGGGTCGCCGACAACCTACAAGTAAGGGGATTCCTCACGTACGGAGTATTCATGCATAAATGATCGGCACCGCGCCTTTGTTGGAGGCAGGTCGGAGCCGACGTCTGGGGATAAGTGGGAGCATTTCCGCTGTTTAAGGTTGACCGATGCACCGGCCATGGCATGTCAATCCCGAGCGACAAGCACCCACCCATCCTTGAACCCACATGCAATCCCTTCTAGGCTCCAACCTTGCATTTCCCCATGTTCCCTTGTCCTCGCCGTTTATCTATTATTACTTCGAGCTCACGGACTACTCGTACACTAAGATTCTTAAAGGCTAATGTATTATAAGGTACCTTACAGTACTTATAACCCTTGCAAGGTACAAAGCTGGAGCCTTCCGAGGATATGATGCCAAGTCCCATGTCCTTATGCATCCTTGTCCGTCTCATTGCCGGCCTCATCGTCTTCGCCCTCCGCCGTGACCCGCTTACCCCGGACGTTGCTCTCCACTTCGGCAACGAGGCTCTCCAGAAACGCCTGGTCTCTGCCATCATCATCGCGTCAGCAGTCAGCATAGCAAAAGCAGGCCGTGCATTCCATGTTCTTGGGGCTCCTTACCTCCCGACCAGCGTGACCGTGTTGCGCGACTTGCCCCACCGCGGGTAGCTGCCGACTTTGACACCCTTGGGCTCGACCTTGGCTGCCAGCTCTGTGAGGTACGCCGCGACCTCGCTCTCGGCCATGGGCGTCGATATCAGAACCCTGGTGGTCCCTTTGCCTTCTGGGTCGACCAGCCTGGGGAGAACATGCGGCTTCAGCCCGTCAAGGAGCTTGACGACTGCAGCATGCGGTCAGACCCCTCCATGGCCCTCGTGTATCCGGGGCGAACCACTTACAGAGTTTCGGCACCCCCGGCAGGATATGGACGTTGCCATTCACGACGGAGACGGGGACCCAGAGCTCCTCGTGGGGGAAGATGAACTGCTTGCTCAGATCCCGAGACTCGTCCGTGGGCAGCTCCACCATGCGCAGTTTGGCTCTCAGTGCAGGAGAGTCAGTGTCGTAGCTGAAGTTTGGCTGAGACGGGTGTGGCTTTGACAGCTTCTTCATCTTCTCGAATGCGTCCTTGTGTAGCTTCAGGGGCAGGTTGAACGCTTTGGCAATAGACTGATACGTGATGTCGTCGTGCCTGAACGGGACGTTAGAGGCAAGGGCTTGCAAATTGTTCGTAGCACACTCACGTTGGCCCTATGCCGCCGCTGGGTCATGAATTAGCCTCTGGCAGCCTTTCGATCCGAGGTTGGTAGTCACCTGGTGACGACAAAGTCGTAACGGTCGCTCATGCGGCGCACAGCCTCCATGATCTCGCTCTCGTCATCTTCAATGACCTCGATTCGCTTCAGGCTCTGCCGGAGAATAAGCATGCGTCCATGTTGGGAGCTCTTGTGTTGACTTGCAATTCCCAATGAAAAGCACCATTTTGCCAGGTATGCCGAGTTCGTCTGGCAACGTCAATACCAGCAGCCTGGATCCTGTATCGACAGTCACGACAGACGGCTGGAGGACATGCCACTCACATCAACAGTCTCCCACAAAGTTAGCGCACACAATGTCAATTGGTCAGGGGGTCACGCAGCATTGAGCTATCCATGGATATGTACCTTTCCGCCCAGCACTTCGTCGCCTATGATCAAGCATGCTGCCGTGTGTATCGTACGCGCGCTGCGCTCATCCGCGAGCGCCATCCTTGCATATCCCGACGGACGCCGAATGGCTTGTGCGAGTGAAGAGGACGGTGCTGAGAAGTGCCTTGCTACTTGTGACAGTCGTGAGAACATCGGGGTTGCTACGGAGTACCTCGTATCGAGCCGTTGGACGAGGCCGTGCGCTGAGCAGATTACCGACAAGGCTGCGTTGATGGAATTTATGCCAGAGGTTGTGGCTCATGACGCAGTGAAGCCGAGGTGGGGGGCCGCGGACTTCCGAGTCCAGGCGTTTGGCGGGGCTGACGCCGGCGCTCGCGACACCACAGACAGCCTCGCCATTGATGACCTCTACCAAAGCTCCAACCGAAGTTCCTTTACATCGAACTCGACTTGGCCTGGCATCGCTTCCAGCCGCGAAAACCAGTCCAAGATGGTGCGATCACTGCCCGCCTCGCCAGCCCCAGATGCCCCCCGCTGACCTGCCGCTGCAGGCGTCCGAATCGAGGCTGTTCACATTCTCCGGGGAGACCAAAGAGCACCTCCGAAAGTTCCGCCTGACGACCTCGCGGGCCAGGGAGCCCCAAGCAGTCATATGTGCGTTTGCCTCGCCGCTGTGCCGTTGGGCCACTGCCCAAGCCCGAGCTGACGGGCCATGACTCCCCGTCCAGACATGATCGACAAGACCACGCACGAGATCCGCCAGGACGAAGACAGGACAGTATACAAGTCCCTCGAGGAGATTGCAGATGACCTGCCAGACCATACGCCGCGATATGTGCTGCTAAGCTACCCGCTTACACTGGTAAGGCTCCAGAGCCCGCTCTCTGTGCTGGCGCCTGACTGTGGACATGCTAGCCCGACGGCCGGATGTCGGTGCCCTACGTGCTGCTCTACTACCTCCCGATTACATGCAACGCCGAGATGCGAATGCTATACGCCGGTGCCAAGGAGCTGATGCGGAACACGAGCGAGGTCGGCAGGGTTATTGATATAGAATCGGTGGAGGACCTGGACGAGATTCCAGGCAAGCTGGGTTCGGATTGATTCACACGAACGGTCGTGGGCGGCGTACCAGGATAATTCTACGGCAGGGTTTGGAAGCCATCGTGTCCCAAGCATACGTGAACTTGACGATGAATCCCTCTTTGGCGTCAATCATATCTATTCATCTGGTAGCACGGTCTGGGTATCTAGTCCCAGCTGGTCCGCCACCCCCTTCACCACGTTCTTAAACGCCAAACAAGCCGGGCTTTCCGGAAACGAGTCAAAGAAGCTCTCCCCAAAGTCGCACGCCATCCGAATCCTCGGGTCCAGCGGTACGGCGCCCAGGAACGGGATCCCCATCTCCTCCGCCAGGGCCTTGCCTCCTCCGGTGCTGGGCCGGAAAATCTGGCTCTCGCCCTTGCAGTTGGGGCACACGAAGCCGCTCATGTTCTCGGCCAGCCCCAGCACCTTGATGCCTGCCTTGCGGCAAAAGTCGATTTCTTTGCGGACGTCCAGTAGGGATACCTCCTGGGGCGTGGTGACGACGACGGCGCCGTCTATGCCGCTCTCCTTCAGGAACGAGTTGACGCTCAGGTGCTCGTCGCTGGTACCCGGTGGCGTGTCCACAAGCAAAAAGTCGAGCTCACCCCATTCGACGTCTTTTAGAAACTGCTTGATCAGCCCATTCTTCTTGGGCCCGCGCCAGATGAC
The DNA here is from genome assembly GCA_002916505.1 of Tolypocladium paradoxum. Classification (NCBI taxonomy): domain Eukaryota; kingdom Fungi; phylum Ascomycota; class Sordariomycetes; order Hypocreales; family Ophiocordycipitaceae; genus Tolypocladium; species Tolypocladium paradoxum. The sequence continues at coordinate 60,869 of PKSG01000350.1, read as the reverse complement.
GGCGTCATCCCGGTTCGGCAACATGAACTGGATGCTCATGACGCCCAGGTTATCCATGACCCAGACCGGCGACCACCCCGACGCGCTGACGTGGATCGTCTCGTCCTCGACGCCCATCATCTTGGGGATGCTCGGCCCGCAGATGTCCGTGTCCATGATGCCCACCGTGCTCTCCGGGTTCGTCGCAAAGGCATGCGCCAGCAGCGATGTGAAGGTGCTCTTGCCCACGCCACCCTTGCCGCTGAGCACGAGGATCTTGTGCTTGACGTTCTCGAGCCGCGCCGAGATGAGCGGGATGTCCGGGTCGGGGCCCTTGGGCGCGGACGCGCAGATGGCCTGGTTCGGGCAGCCGGCGCACGAGTCTGCCTGTCCAGCCTGCTGCGACTCGGGCCCGGGACAGTGCTCCGGCTCCGGCGCGACGAGCTGCGGCTTCTGCTTGACGGGGTTTGCGAGGACCTCGTCCACCGGCTCTGGCTCCTCGAGAGAGGGTGCCATTGTCGCGGTCGATGCGCGCTTCAGGCTTTTGTCGGGCTTCTATGCGACAGACTGGATGGTGCAGAGATGCGAGTTCTCAGTGGCGAGGTTGCTGGCTGCAGACCAGACAGAGGCTTAATAATGTCGCTGCACCGATACGCACCCACACCCATCCCACCGAGCCGAGCAACAAGCCATACATACACAGGTTCATTCAGTCATATCCAGTTCAAATTCATCGTAGATATCAACTACAAAATTCTCGCTTGCAACCATTACTATGGAAGAAATATCCACACATGGGAACATAACGGGGTCTAGGGTAGGCAGCCCATGTAGCCTGAGTCAATGGCACATTCATCCACCCCATTGTTCGTTGTATATAAAAAGAAAAAGAAGCCCAAAATATAAAGGGATTGTTCAATCGCATCAAAATCACACAAACCTCCCCCCCCCAAAAAAAAATAAAAAAAAGGAGCCGGGCAGGCTGGGCGAGGAGCCCAGAGCGCCAAAGTAAAAAGGTTCCAGGGGGAGTCGAACCCTCGCTGGCGGAATCAGAATCCGCAGTCATAACCGTTAGACCATGGAACCAATTGAAACGGTGGACCGCTTCCCATGGGTGTCTGTTGGAACCTTACGCTACTTCATATTATACGAGGTAGACAGGGAAGGTCGACCCAGGCAGGCCCTTTTGGGCGGGGAACTTTCTTATCGCATTTCACCCCACCTAAATTTTCTCTCTGCCCCACGGAGTTACGACCATGGGTGGCCCGTGAGCCGGCTGGACTCTTTCTTGTCGCAACCCGTCTGTCGCTGCCATTCCCGACAGACTCAAAGCCATGGCGGACGCTACGATCAAGAGCCTAAGGGAGAGCCTCTGCTCTGAAGAGACACCCCTCGCTGTTCGATTTCGGGCTCTTTTCTCGCTGAAACATCTTGCGACCACGTCCCAGGACAGCTCCGCTATCGCCGCCGTTGAGGCCATCGCAGCTGGCTTTGCGTCGCCGTCGGCGCTGCTCAAGCACGAGCTGGCCTACTGCCTGGGGCAGACGGGCAAAGATGCCGCTATAAAGCCGCTGCGCGACGTCCTGTCTGATCTGCAAGAGGACCCCATGTGCAGGCACGAGGCCGCCGAAGCACTGGGCGCGCTCGGAAAGGCCGACAACCTGGATCTACTGAAGCACTTCCGAGACCGCGAAGGCGAGGAGGTTGTTGTGACGGAGACTTGTGAGATTGCCATCGACCGGATAGAGTGGGAGAACTCCAAGGAGAGACTACAAGAGAAGTTGCGACAAAGGTGAGGACAGTCTATTTCAGTCATCATCGGCCGCGCGCCTGGCTAACATGAATTAGCGATTTCGCTTCCATCGATCCCGCACCTCCCATGCCCGAATCCGAAAAGACCGTTGACGACCTCGAGAAAACACTCATGGATGCCAAGCAGCCGCTCTTCATGCGGTACCGTGCCATGTTCGCTTTGCGCGATCTTGCGTCGCCTCCTGACTGCCCCACTGCTGTCCCGGCAGTCCTTGCCCTTGCCAAGGGCTTCCAGGACGAGTCGGCGCTTTTCCGCCACGAGATCGCCTTCGTCTTCGGGCAGTTGTCCCATCCTGCTTCTATTCCTGCTCTTACGGCTGCCCTGAGTGATGTGAATGAGGCGAGCATGGTTCGGCACGAGGCTGCGGAAGCTCTGGGCGGCTTGGGTGATGAGGAGGGGGTGGAGGATGTCCTGAAGCGTTTCCTCCAGGACAAGGAGAAGGTTGTTCGTGAGAGCGTTATCGTGGCATTGGATATGGCAGAATATGAGAAGAGCGGTGACGCCGAGTATGCCCTGATCCCGGAAGCTGCAAGCGTTTCCGCATAACCAAAAGAGTATAGAAATCTCCAAAGCGGCAATCTTTTCAATTGTTCTCGTTCCACCTACAAGAAACGTTAGCTAGTGTTACAGCGATAAACTGCACAGCACAGACATACGAGTTGCCGCATTGGCAGCTATAAATGACTGTTGAGCCTTCGTCGGCGCTTCGAAGCTGCAATGTAGTGTATGTGACTTCTTCGCGGCCACAGTTGCGGCATCGCTCCTGAGCGGCGGTCTTGGTCTGGATGTTGTGTCGCTCAACAGCCTGCACTTTGGACTGCAGCTTCTGTCGGAGGAACGAAGGGAAATCAGAGGGTTTCGATTTGGTCAAGATCGTTTTCGAACCCGTGTCTGGCAGCATCGAGGGTCAGCATCACTCCCATGTCATGGCCAGCGGAGGCGAGTGCATGCACCTCTGTTCCATACGCCGCAGCATTCGCATTGCAGGATGTTCTTCTCTGTTCCTTTCGTCGCAGGCAGGAGGTTTCCGCAGTCGGTGCAGAACACCATGGATCCGATTGCGGCCATCGTTTGTGCTTGAGTTGGATTCAAATAGCCTGGTTGTCAACAGTCGAGAGCAAAGTGCGCAGCGATCAAAGAAAATTGTCGGGGGAAGATTAGCTCGCGCCCAGGTACGGAAAAACTGATAAGGCAAGGCACGGAGATGTCACATTCGGGAAAAGCTCTGATTGGCGGGGGACCTGACGCACGGACCCACTGTGTCCAAGGTAGGTACGCAAGGCTGTCGCCTGCCAGGTTCCTCGTTGAATCTACACATGGCTAAGCAGACGATGCCTTGAGCAACATTCATTTCCAACGGCGCATCATTATCTCGAAACAGGCCCGGAGACGAGGGCTCGATATTCGCTTCGACCGCGCCCCCCGAGCCCGGAACCGACTAGCCTGTTGTGCCGCGCCGAGCCTTCGATGTGACGAATCCGGCCGGTTCTGTCCCTGGGCCATGCCTGAAGCGTTGTGCTATTGTGAGGAGCGACAATATGGCTAACATGCAGCCACGCAATGCGAATGGTCCTAGAAATGGGGCTGGCGCCTTTCAGGGCTCGACGCAGGCCCGTCACTCCATCTCGCGACCCTTCACGCTGCAAGAGTCCTTGCCGTACTCGCCGCAGACGTCAACCGTGCCTTTCCTCCCCGGTAAGTAGGCTTTGAATATCCAGCTTGAGACCAGTGCGCTGACTTGGCGCCAGATATTATACCAGACCCGAGCCTGGGATCAGGCTCGCCTGCCCTGCCCATCTCAGACCTGTTTCCGCGAGACGAGTTCGACAAGGTGAACAACGAAGCAGCGAATCAACCACAAGGGTCAAGAAGCCTTAAGCAGACGACGGACTATGTGCTACACGATTTGAAGCCGGCGCAGAGAACGCATTAGTTCGTGACAAGCTAGCTCACCAACTCAAAGCGACACGCGCTGACCTTTCACAGCAAGTTTCCCGAGGTGCCCACGGGGTCGCCAAACTCGGCTTCCGGAAAAAGCCTTGCGCACGGATTGTCCCCGTTGACCAGAAGTGTATATGATAGGGTGGGAAGCTTCTTCAAGTCGACGAAGGCCAATACCGCAAGCCCCAAGCTCGTGAATGGCGAGACGAACCGGCCTTCGAAAACGACCCGAGAATCTCCGTCGCACGGCTCTAACGCTTCATCGCAGGCATATAGGGGCGTGTCAGAGAACTACGAGGCGAATAGGTCACCGTCGTTTAGGATAGAGGTGGCCATCCCTTCGAAGAGGACATTCGACCCCTCTAAGTACGTCGACGCTGCAGGATTGGACCCATTGCAAGATCCAAGTGTTGCAACCCTCCAGCAACAGCCACCAACAGGAACTCAGCAGCAGCAACCGGCAGCAGCCCAGCTGCAGCCTTTACAAAGCGGTACCTCGACACCCGTGAAGCAGTCCCCCCAAACCAGCAAGAACGCAGCCTTTAGCATCGAGCTGCCAAAGGCAAACATTAAGAGGGACGAGTACCTTGAAGTCGCAGACGCTCCAGGTGCCCCACACAACCTCTCTGCTCGAAGAAAGGAACGTCAAAACCTCACCGACAGCCAAGGCGTCACCATCACGAGCCTTGACCAGCGCCAGCGGGGCGAAGCCGCTTTAGACGCCCTTGATACACTGATGCGATCCGTCTTCACAGCGGTGGGAAATGCTCTGGCAATGGAGCCGGGATCTGATCATGTTGTGACTTTGACCACTGATCAGGAGCCAGCCATGACTGCTGCGACACAACAGAAGATGCACGGCGCGATCCAGAAAGTGATTGGGCTGAGATGCTTCCATAACGTTTCCTTGGAGAATCTACTTCAAACCATGAAGCTAGGCGAAGCCAGCCTGAAGCAGGTGGATGGCTTAGAACTTCGCGCCGACGAGAGCTGGGACGAAGGCGCAATCGAGTCCTGGATCCAACAACTCTCAGAAATCGAGACAGCCCTCAAGGCCGCGCGCACCTGCTTGCGTATCCTCTCCGGCGGCCGCGAAGACAGGCAGCTCTACTCTGAAGCGATTATTCACCGATGTGTTGATCTCTTCAAAGGCGTGACTGAAGACTTGGTAATACCGCTGGTGGAACTCCGCAACTCGGGCCCGACGGCGAGCCTCTTCAAGATGGTTCAGAAGCACAAGAAAGTCGTTTCGTCTGCTTTCGTCTGCTGCCAGAAACTGTTTGCACTGCTCGCCGAGCTAGTCACCAAAACCGAGCTGTCAGAAACGGTCATCAACACGCTGGAGTTCACTGCATCCAAACTCATCTTCGTGGAGAACGCATATTTCGAAAGAGACTCGGCCATTGGAGTGCAGAAATTTGATGGCATCCGCTCCGTCGCGATGGACCTTCTCTGTCAGATTTTCCTGATTAAGCCCGAGCAGAGACAAGGCATCTTTGACGACATTTTGACGTCCCTCGAGAAGCTCCCAGTCGGAAAGCAAAGCTCCAGGCAATTCAAACTCTCCGATGGTGGCAGCATCCAGCCCGTCTCTGCGCTGATCATGCGGTTGGTCCAAGCAAGCTCTGGCAGGGCCGACATCAACAACGGAAGCCGGCGGGCAACCATCCTTAGAGGCATGGACGACGACGAGGATGGCGAAGAGGATGGGATGGAAACATCGAAAAGGACTCAAGCCGTGTCTGCCATTACGAGTGAGGAACAGGGCGCCCAGCAACACGCCGTTGCAATCCAAGAGCTGGAAGCATCTGTCGCACCACTCAACGACTGGGCAAGTCGCAACGCGTCGTACGTCATCAACTTCATCGTCAAGCGGGCTATTGGCTCGACCAAGTCTGGAGACACGCCGTATCGCAACCTCTTGGATCTCTTTGTCGAAGATTTCACAACATGCCTCGACTCTCCAGACTGGCCATCGGCTGAGCTCCTGCTTCGACTCTTGATGGTGATGATGGTACAGCTATTTGAAGCGGGGAAAACTGCCGCGCCAGCGAAGAATATGGCCTTGGAGTTGCTGGGGACTATGAGTGCCGCAATTTCACGCCTTCGATCGCACGTGAAGAGGACGGCTAGTTCTTTTGAGGGGAGCGACGCCGGCGAACTGTCACAGTACCTTTCTGACCTGGCGACTCATGTCCTCGAACAAAAGAGCCAGCTTGAGCATATCGTGGCTTGGTCGGGACCTTACCGCGCCACACTGGAATATCTGCAAGATCGTTGCACCGAGGACCCGCATCTTTCGAGCGCAGTCTCGTTTCTGATAACGGATTGGGCGAGCAAGATCCACATCGGCTATGACAATATCCAAGAGGATGACAGCGAGCGAGACCAGGAACTTGGCCGTTTGGCTTATCGCCTCAGGATGATGATTGACGACAGAACATGGCTTTCCAACGAGTACACCTTCAAGGCAGTGACGGCAAGCCAAGCAAGATTTGCCTTCTCCATCATCCTTCTGCGATCTCCGCTCTGCGAATCATTCGGCAAGATTCTGAATATCCTATTGGGGTCCATGGCCAGCGACCAAGCAACTGTTCGAAGCAAGAGTTTGAAGAGCATCAACCAAGTCCTCGAAACAGATCCTTCAATCTTGGACGGCGATTCAACCGTGATCCAACTGATACTCGACTGCTCCAGCGACTCCTCAACGCAGGTGAGAGACTCGGCTCTCGGCCTCTTGGGCAATTGCATTGGGATGCGGCCAGCTCTGGAACCGTCTTTGACGCCGAGAATCATCGAACGATTCCAGGACGCCGGCGTTGGGGTGCGGAAGAGGGCTATGAAACTTGCTCGCGACATTTATCTTCGCAACCGAAGCAAGCCGTTGCGAAGTGCCATAGCCAATGGACTGCTTCGTCGTGTCCAAGACCCGGACGAGGGAGTACGAGATCTTGCGAGGCAGATGATTGAGGAGATATGGTTTGCCCCGTTCTATTCCAACGAGAACACGGCCACCTTTGAAACCTCGCTCACGGAACACGTGGCGCTCATCATCCAGACGGTGAAGACGGGGACCGTCACCGAAATTCTCGACAAGGTGTTCCAGACAATACTCAGGCCCCATAACAAGTCTCTTGAAGGGCCGTTCTCAGTTTGCTCAAGGCTGGTTGGGATCATGTTTGGGCTCATCGACAACCCTGATTCCGAAGACACGACAGTCCCTTCTGGGCGCGATGCTTTGCAAGTGCTTACCATCTTCGCAAAGGCTGACCCGAAGCTCTTCAATTTTGAGCAGATCCGGCTCCTGAAGCCGCAGCTGGCGAGCTTCGCCGGTCGCGACGAACTGGCTGCGTTCCGAGCAGTGACTGTCATTTACAAACGAGTGCTCCCGCAGTTGCCAAGCGTCCATTCAGAATTCCTCGCCGAGATCCGCCTGCAACTTCTCAAGGGCATCGGCAAAATCTCTTCTCGCGGAGCGTTGGACGACTTGATCGCTTGCGCCCATGTTGTCTGCGAGCTCCTCAAGGATTTCAACCCGCTGGCCAACCTGGTAGTGTCGAGTCTCATGGGCATTAAGAAGCTGGGGACTGTGCCACTGGACAACAAGAAACTCAACCATCTCTGCGCCTATGCGATCATAGTGGGCAGCGTCGGCAAGCACTGTGACCTGGACCAGCAGCTACAAACGTTCAAAGACAAGTTTCCTGGTCGGCAGGTGGACTCGGTTCCCCGACTGATAGTCGACATTCTGTCGCCATTTGCCTTGCCGCCGCAGTCGCTGGAAGCTCGAAAGGCGGCAATCGAGGCGATTGGACTAGTTTGCCAGTCGTGGCCCCGCAACTACGTCCTGGCCAAAGTCTACACGGCATTTCAGCAGGTGTTTCAGGACCGGGTGCCGATCCTGGAGACAATGATCCTCAGGTCGTTCAAAGAGTTTCTCATGACAGAAGAAAAGCGGTCCGAGGCTGGAGCCGAGGCTGGCTCTACTGGGGACAAGAAGAAGGAGCTGACGGTCATGGGTGGAACAAACTTTGATGACGTTGCAAGCGCCACTACACAGCGATTCTTGAAAGACATCACGAGGATCGCACTGGGGAGCCAAGACGAGCATGCCTTCTTGGCCATGGAAGTTTTGGGCAGTATTAACCGACAAGGCCTGACCCATCCCAAGGAAACCGGCGTGACATTGATCACGCTGGAAACATCGGCCAACCGGAAGATTGCGGAGCTCGCCTTTCTGGAACACAGAGCCCTTCACGAAAAGCATGAGACGGTCCTAGAGAGAGAGTACGTCAAGGCCGTGCAATCAGCGTACAACTACCAGCGCGACATTGTGAAGGATTCGCACGGGGCAACGGTTGACCCATTCCTGCCCAAGCTGCATCTGTTGATGGAGGTGCTCAAGATCAGCAAGATGAAGAGCCGACAACGCTTCGTGGAGAAGCTGTGTGGCCAAGTGGACTTTGACCTAGGCAAGCTAGACGCCATGGGAGAGATTCCGCCGCATGTTGACTTCTCGCGGTTCATCATCGAGAACGTGGCGTTCTTTGAGTACCAGACAGTGGGCGAGCTGCAAAAAGCAGTAAATACCATGGAAAAGATCGTCACAGGTACGGGGGCAACGGTTGCACAGGCCATTGAGTCGGAGGTGTTCAACGTTCGGATGGACGTTGACGAACTAGACCACACGGAAGTGCAGGCCACCGGAGAGCCGACGGCGGCCGTGGCCGTGGAAGGGCTGGCCGCAGACGGGCAGCCCGTGGCACCGCCTGCGATGAGGCTGTCCGTTGAGCCACGACGACTGCGTCAGCTGACGGCAGCGTCGATGATTCTGTTATCCCTGTGGGAGGGGCGAACGCACCTGCGAAAGTTGTACGGCATGGGAACAAGCCGCCACGACAGCAAGGCCAAGGCGCTGGCCAAGGATCTCAACAAGGTGCCGACGAAGGTGCAAGGCGTGCACGGGGACAAGTTCTGGGATGAGATGGCGGGGCACATGCGCGGGCTGGAGACGGAGGAGAGGATGGCGCAGACGTGCAGGGCGTTTGTGGAGCTCATGAACGTCGACAAAGAGTTCAAGGTGGCTCACGATGGCGACGAGATGGGCGTCGACGCGGCTGGCACGCCGAGCGAGGGAGACGACGACGACGACGCTCCGGACAGGGGTAGGAAACGGAAAGGCGGTGCTACGCCAGGTGGTCGCAAGAAGCGTGCGCGGTCCAGCTCGCAGCCGCGAAAACGGGGACGGCCACGCAAACAGAGCACGGAGGCGAGTGAAGACGCGGAGCTGGATGGGGATTGGATCTAGATGGCAGGAGGATCTCGGCACGGGCACGGGCATGGGGTCAACAACATGGAGTTACAAACGGGATGATGGCACTCGGCAACGGGGGGGATGGGTATCGGGATCGGGGGCGTTGTGAGCCTTGCTTTTGGGAGACTGGGGGCGCATCCGATGATACCTGAGCTATGGTGCTTCGTATGGGAAGGGCATGCGTACGAGGCGTTGCTCACCACTGGCTACCTTGGAGAGATTCCAGAGGTTTAATGCAAACCATGGTATTCTGTACATGGAGCAAGGCATGAGATGCAGGGCGTGTGGCTTTCAAACAAGTGCGATGAGGTGGTACGAAGAAGTACGGAGTAGCCGTGGCGCAGATCTGGCTTCGGCTCAGGGGTGGGCGCGTCTTGGCTGGGTAGGAAGGGTGACGTCAGGGGCCTGGGTGTGGAGGAGCAATCCAATCAGGAGCAGGGCATTGTTTGCAATGGGAAATGCCACGGCCGCAGTTGTGCTACCAGACAAACAAGCTCAGACATGGACGGGCCACGAGGTATTAGGTGTTTGTTTGTTGGGCAGCGCACCGTCCGTCGTGGCCGTGGTTGATTGGAATGAATTGCCGACTCCCTGGGGGCTCGGGCCAGGATGTGATGATTCAAGTCGGGTGTTTGTCTGCTCTCTGCCCTCCTTCACTCGTGCTTTGCTGCTCGGGCGTCGGGCTGTCACTGCCACGAGAGCGAAGCGCTTGGGGGCCGTGCTGGCGCTGCGCTCGGAACGATGCGTACCTAATTACCGAGGCGAGCACAGCGCACGCGCTGGGTCACCACGAGGCACCATCGAGTCGTGTTCACGATCTGACGGCGAAACAGAACCACGCTTGGCCACGGGTTCGTCGCTGCGAAGCTCGACTCGACCAGTCTTCCCATCGTTGCCAAGGGGCAGAGGCACAGGACCCCATCGTGGGCCTGATCTGCATCGTCCTTTTCGGGCCGAAAAACGCGCACGCGCAAGCAGCGCCGCACAAGACAGCCTCGGGCCTGCGAGGCCTCTCGCCGCCATGTCTACCTGTGAGTCTCTGCTGCCTGTTTCTTCCCTTCTTCCACTTGCGTGCGCTTGCTCCCTTTGTCGTCACCACCAGTGTGGCTTCGCTCCAGCTGGCTGCTCGTCTGGACTCTGCCCCCTCCGTCTTTGCCATGGCGCGAAAGACCATTCGTCCCCACCGCCATCACGACAGCCTCCAGGCAGGCACAGCCCCCGACCCCGTTCTGCCATGGCAAGCAAGCAAAGCTGCTGCGTGCGCATGGGCAACGGACGATTGATACTTGATTGACTGCTTGATTCATGGCCGCCCTCCCCGGATATGCGGCCGCTGTGCTGTATCAGTCCAGTCCGTCCCTGACACCTCCCTCCTGTGCTCCTCCACGAACTGATTCACGCACCTCGCTCTCCTCCTCCTCCTCCTCCACTGCCGACGACTACTAAACCCCCCGCCGAAAGGCGTAACGGACTTGCATGTGCTAACCTGACGCGCGATGCGACCGCAATGGCAGTCAACCACTTCAGAAACAAGCGCCAGGCGCACACCGTCAGCCGCTCCAGCTCCGACCAAGCCTGGAACCCATTCCGACATGTCGCATGGGGTAGGAAGAGCGGGCGCGCCGAGACGTGGGACGGCGGTCGCTTGGAGGAGCAGCCCGAGCAGCGCGGCGCCGACGGCGAGCTGCTGACCCATTCCGTGACGGCGCCCACGACCAGGACGGGCATGCCTGGCCACCCCGTGGCCACGGACAAGGAGGTGGACGGGTCGACGAGGGCCGGCAGCAAGGGCAATGGCAGCGAGGAGAAGGCGGACTCGCAGCGCTCCATCGATGGCGAGAGCGCCGGGCTGCGCAACAGGAAGCCCGACGACAGGCAAGACGCCGCCCGTACCGTCGAAGCCGAAGATGACAGCAAGACCAAGAAGAACGACAGCATCTTCTTCCGCCACATCGAGCCCAAGGAGCCCTTCACCGTCGCCAACCAGCTGCAGAGGACCTTTCTCAGCTCGTGGATCAACATCCTCCTCCTCGCCGCCCCCGTCGGCTTCGTCCTCAACTACGTCCACTCAGTTAGCCGCGTCGCCGTCTTCGTCGTAAACTTCCTCGCCATCATCCCCCTCGCCGCCATGCTGAGCTTCGCCACCGAGGAAATCGCCCTGCGCACGGGAGAGACGCTCGGCGGCCTGCTCAATGCCACCTTCGGCAACGCCGTCGAGCTCATCGTCGCCATCATTGCCCTCCTCGACGACAAGGTCACCATCGTCAAGACATCCCTCATTGGCTCCATCCTGTCCAACCTGCTCCTCGTCATGGGCTGCTGCTTCTTCTTCGGCGGCCTGCGGCGCCAGGAGCAGTTCTTCAACACCACCGTTGCCCAGACAGCTGCCTCGCTGCTCGCTCTCGCTGCCGCCTCCGTCATTGTCCCCACTGTCTTCGACTCTGTTAAGGATACAGGCACGGACAAGGTCGCTGCCTTGTCTCGCGGCACCGCCGTCATCCTTCTGCTCGTCTACGCCGCGTACCTGTTCTTCCAGCTCAAGACCCACCAGACCGTCTTCAATGAGGAGAGCCAAAAGGTCCCCGCAAAGCCCTGGAACCAGGGCGGCCTCGGTGCCGGCGCAATCAGGCAGGGCCTCGCCATGCCCGGGTCTCTCATGGGCCACGGCATGCCAAACCGGAACGAGAACGAGCGCCTGTCCAAGATGCTCATGAGCCCGCCGCGCCTCAACAAGCATGGCGAGGTCATCGATGACGACGAGGACGGGGACCCGCAGCTGCACTTCCTGGTCGCGCTGGGCATGCTGGCTGGATCCACCGTCATCATCGCCTTTCTTGCCGAGTTCATGGTCGACTCTATTGACGCGGTTACCAAGGACGGCCGCCTGTCCATCGAGTTCGTCGGCCTCATCCTCCTGCCCATTGTCGGCAACGCCGCCGAGCACGCCACCGCCGTCACCGTCGCCATCAAGGACAAGATGGACCTCGCCATTGGCGTCGCCGTGGGCTCCAGCATGCAGGTCGCCCTGTTCCTGATTCCACTGCTCGTCGTCATCGGCTGGGGCAGGGGCATGGACGAGATGAACCTGAGCTTCGACAACTTCCAGGTCGCCGTCATGTTTGTCGCCGTCCTGTTGACCAATTATCTCATTGGCGACGGCAAGAGTCACTGGCTCGAGGGATTCTTGCTGATGTGCCTCTACGCCATCACAGCTGTGTGCTCATTCTGTGCGTATACTCTCGCGACATTCGTTTATATTGCCTCCATACTGACCGGTTTGCAGACTATCCTGACACCGCCACCGGCGAGAAGTAGAGCGGACCCGCATAACAGCCTCCCTCATCCTCTTGCACGAAAGACTTTGGTCGTACGACATCTCGCCTGCTTTTTTTTCTTTGATACCACTTCTCGCATCTTCGCACAGACGAGCTGGATTCTCCCATGTACATAGTCGGCCCCTTTTTCGGGTTCTGCTGTATGTAGACTCACAGCCGCGGAAACGCGCGCCTTGTACCATACCTGCTCACTGGTCTGTTTTTTCTGCCCCCATCCCCCCCCTCCCACCCCTCTTTTGGGTTTTGCTCTAATCTTTGGAATTCTTGGGGTTATTGACAAAACGGGGGTGCAACTTAGGATAGTAGCCCAGATTCTTTCAGCATACTCTAGAGGAAAGCTCGCGCTCGCGCCGTCTTGGTCCCTTTTCCTCGTTGCGCTTATGCATGAGAGAGGTTTTTTTGCTCTAGGGAACAAAAAGGGCCACTGTGCGTGTCCCATGCCATGAGCTTTGCTATTCTGAACGGTGCCTTTGGCCCCGTACACCCCATGTCGTCATCACCCGTGCTGAAATCGCGTATCAAACAATCCCTCAACCCGCGTATCTAGCCAGGAGGGCCTAGTAGTAATCAAACGACCCCTTGCTCACTTGCCAGTGCCTTTTGAGCCCAACCCCATGCCATCAAACTGCACGCTCCCCCTCCGCAGGAACCCCATCGGGCTGCCCATGCGCATGCTCGCCGCCGCCGCCCCGTTGGCGGGCCCGCCACCATCGCTGACCAGCACGCCCGGCGGGAGGCCCAGCGACGGGATGCTCGCCTCGGGGACGGCTTCGAGCGCGAGCGGCACAGCGGCGGCGATGGACAAGGGCGTGTCGTGGGGGCGCTGGCCCTTTTCCAGCGTCTCCTTGTAGAACGCCTCGAGGGCTGACGCGTCGTGGCAAAAGGCCTCGAGCTCGTCCCTGATGATCTCCTCCTCGGCGCGGACGGTGGGTGGTGCTTTGGCGACGGGATTAGCGACGGCGTCCATGGGCCTCATCGCGGGGGAAAAGTGGTGGAACGTCGGCCGGACCATGGGCGAGTCATTGGGCGTGGGCTCCGGCAGGCCGTACGTGCCGTACGCGCTGCCGCCGATGCCCATGATGCGCCCGCCGCGGTCGAGGTGTGGCTGGTCAGCGGCGCCCTGGACGCGCAGCTCCTTGTCCCGGGCAGCAATGACGCTCTTGCCATACAGCCGGTTCGCCAGGACGAGGAAGTTGCCGTCGTCGGTGACCTGGGCGAGAAGCGCGCCGGAGCGGTGGATATACTGCGTGTACTTGAAGTCGGGCTTGCCCCAGGAGTAGCGGACGTCGACGTTGCTCGGGAAGTTGGACGCCGCCTCCGTGTCGAGGACAAAGTCGAAGCTCTTGAGGAGGGCTGTCTGGTAAAAGTGCCTATTGGGCCCAGCCGGCGGCCCAAGCGAGTTCGCGTCGTAATACGCCTCTGGCTTCTCATCTGGGGGGCGGGCGGCGAGTTTGATGGGGAATGGCTTTAGGAACGGGTTGGACTCGGTGATCATGCAGGCCTCGTTGATGGGCACCTGGACAAGGCGTAGACCGTATTGGCTGGCCTCGCGCTCCCAGCCTTCAATAACATCCTGGACGAGCTTTGACGTTGCATTCATCCAGTCCACCCGTATGTGGAAGCAACTGTCCGGGTTGTGGAGGCGGTCGTAGTGCAAGTCTATCCGCTCGGGACGGTACGACCTCTTGCGAGGATCCACGTCGTACTTGATCATCTTACTGAGAACGACCTTGGGACGGTTCTTGCCTCCATACGCCGTAGATGCCGTGGGCGTAAGCGAAGCTGGTGAGTGTCCGTCGTTGGAGCCTGTCGGCCGCGGCAAGCCAACGTGCGGCGAGTCTCGCCCCCCGGTCTCCGATATGGGAGTTGGCGGCACCGATGCGTCTCGTCGCCTCGAGCTGAACCAGCCGGGCTGCGGCTTCGCAAATTCAGGAGCGAATTGATAAAAGTAGTTGCCGTCTCGGAACCTATGCCGCTTCTCGACGTGGACGAACAGTCTCTTGTCCTTGTCGCCCTTGGACTCCGAGTTGTCCTTGTCCTTGTCCTTGCTCTTCGGTTCCTCCTGAACCATCAGAGCATTGCCCAGCTGTTCGGCCTCTTCGCGGTCGTCCAAGTCTTCGACATTGTCCAGAAGCCAGGTGGTCATGTCCGATCCAATAAACGCAGCGCTGTGCAGGCGGAGATGCCACCGTCGATTTCGCAGAGGCACGCCTCCGTTCTCCACTGGCTGCTGCATCGCTTCTGCCAGCGCTGCCATGTTCAGGTGTGTCTTCTGAAAGCGCTCCTTCCTCGTCACGAGCTTCCCCTTGCGGTGGGTGCTTTCCATACCCTCCAGTATTGGCAGTGTCTCGAGCTCAGCTGCAATGACCACGGATGGATCTTCTGTTTTGTAAACGATGTCCAACGGGTTTCGGCGGGTATCGCGGGGTTGGAACCGCTTCTCAGACGGAGGGAAGTAATGGTTCTTCTGCCACAGCTGAGCCAGCCGTTTGATGCCTTCAATCCGGAGTTCTTCGGGATTGTCGCCGGTTTGCGTTCGCAGAATTGACGGGTGTCTGGGGCATAGAGGAATGAGAACGAACCTCGCTCGCCAAAACCGCAAGCTTTCCATCATCTCATCGTGGTGGCCGGCGAGGAACGAGTCGATGGTGTTCCAGTTTCGGTCTGGTTTTGGTGTTAGGATATCAACGTGGCGAGTCTCGTAGTCCTTATCCAGTAACGTCCGAATCGCAGGCTTGTATATAGGGGAGAAGCCCTGAGATGATGCCGACGTCTCGGTTGGTTTGCGCACATAAATGTTCACCTCGACCTCCGTCCCATTCACGCAAGAGAGTTGATGTATGGTGTTGCCGACCGACATGAATACGCTGGTGCCGTCATCGAGAAGCTGATCCCGAGAGAAGACATCGGCAACCTTTATAAGCTTCTGGCCAAACGCGCGTGCGACGGCTGGCCCGACGATTACTTGAAAGCCCTGCGAGAAGCGCATGCTTATGAGCTCCTTCATGAACTCCTTGCGTGTTTTTGGCTCCTCGGCCAGTTCATCGTCGGCATTCTGATCGATATTGTAGGGATGCCTCTGGTATTCTGCATCAAACTGAGCCTTGGGAGGAAAGTACTCGGTCGTAAGAGGCACTGCAGCAGGGCAGCAGAGGGTCTTCCACTTTTGCACTTTCATGTCCGATGTTCTCGGGAAAACGTGTTGCCATCGGCTGTACAGGACTGTATCGTCTATGCGGTGATTGTCTGGATTGGATGGGTTCAGCAGGCTCAACCATGGAGTAATGGCCGTGGTCGGGGACAACGTCGACGGCAGCTCAGGCACTACGCCTGCGCGCAGCTTGCTGGTATACACCTTTTGCACATCTTCAGCCCGTAGGGCGTTCGAGTAGCGAACATCGTTGTCGTCGTCTTGCCTCTCTCGTCGAGCACTGGACGGTGGCCGCCCTGAAACTGACGGTGGCATGAGTTGTTGCCCAGGTGTCGGGTCCAGCCGGGCAGGGCCGTCTCGTTTGGAAATGGGGATGCTTGGAGTCGAAGGAATTCCATCCACCGTAGACTCGTTCATGTCCGGTTTAAGCTTCTGCGCCGACATGGAAGACGACTGACTGGTTATGGTTCGCGGAGTGGACGGTCTCAAATCCGAGAGCGATCGGGGCGTTGAAGGGGGTCGCAGGTCCCCAGCTGATACGACGGATGCACTCACAGTCTCCGCCTTGACTTCAGCCACTGCTGCTTTGGGGGCAGCAACGCCAAAGCCGCGTTGCCCGAGGCTGATGTGTCTCATGAATTTTGGCGGCTTGGCGGCTGTCTTGTGAACAGGAGGTGGTGGATTGTGTGGCTTCTTTTTGGGCACCATGTCCGGCTTCTCTGCTTCAGCCATGGTCAAGGAGAATTTCCTAGAAACCTGCGTGTGACCACCGGACTTTCGCTCTGGAAGTGATGTTCCAAGGGCACCGGAGTCCTCCGCCGCCTGCTTCCGAGAGACGTCGTCGAGCTCAGCCCTCTGCCTTGAGGAATGATGATGGTGCCGGCTTGTGGACAGGCGGCTCCTCGAGTCGTCAAACTCTTGCAGCTGTTTCCAGATAGACTTTTCCCCTGGTCGGACTAGCCTGTCGGGTGCAAATTTCTGGAATCCACTGACATTGTCCACCAAGGCTTCGAAAGCACGGCGGTTTGGGGTATAGAAGGTGTCGCCTGTTCGATCCTGACGTCGTTTGCTGCTGGCACTGCCATCCATGGCATGGGACGGATAGTGCGGATCCGACTGCAATGGGGCGGCTTCGATCTCATTTGCGTCCAAGACGCTTCTCATTTGCAAGTCATACATCCGGCAACGAATTCTAAACTCGTCCTCGTCGTCTTGCTCGACCTTGTTCGACACAGTGAGCGCAATGCCCGCATAAGACAGCGCCTCGTCAGATGCACCAGTCCAGAAAGACACATGCAGCCACTGAGGCAGCGCAAAGCACCACTCCTCACTCGATGCCATGGACGTCAAAGATTCGATGCGACGGGCAGCATTGGAAGCCTTGGTGGGAGAGAATGATCCTGTCAGAGACTGATAGCTTCCAACAACTGGTGTTGGCTGATTAGGAGTGCTGTCGCGACTGTGGAATGAGCGAGACAGGGCCGCTCCGTGACCCAGAGCATTGTCCTCGGCGTACTGAGGGTTCCGGTACTTGAAGAGAGGTGCGGAGTGTAGCGGCATCCTGGGCATGCAAATCAAGTCGATGCCGATGCCATTGCCAACCAATGCCTCTGTAGTCCTCCTCAAAGTCTCGTAGTCGACTTCGAAGATGCCTGGCCCTGGGGTGATGACGGTGATTGAAATACCGGTACGCGTTAGATCTCTGTCGATATAGTCGTGGGCGAATTGCGACGCTGCCAAATTGATGGCCTCGAGCACATTTCCATGTATAGACAAGGAAGATTCGGCCTTGATCCTGTCCAAGGGCCCGTCTTTGCCTCCTTGGTCGTCAGAGCATGGATCGGAGAAGGCGCCGACTGTTTGGTGATATTGACTGATGTCTCGCCGGAAGAAGTTCAACTCCCTTTTTAGCTGGTATAGAATCTTTGTCCACTCTCCACTGGCCATTTGGCTCACCACCACGCGGTAAAAATCCTTGTATGGCCGGCGATTGCCCGACGGCTGGATGCCGGTGTAGTAATCGCTGTGCGATGCAGTGCTGGCGAGCTCGTTTGAAAGGCCCGTGTCGTACTCCACGCGGGCAAAGAGCACGATGCTGACGAGGTGTTTCACCTTCAACAGTGCCCAGCGCTTGAACATGGCGGGCAGGAGGCCGTTGACAACCTTGGTGAACATGATTTCACCAGAGCTATCGGAGTCAAAGTCCCACATTTCTCGCGACATCTGGATGAACAGCACATATCTCGCGGATTCGCTGCGAAATATGGGCCGGGTATCCCGGACGAAGAAAGCGGAATGCACGTTTTGGCCGTCGACATAGACGGCGGTGACCTGAGCCTTGATGGTGCCCATGAATAAAATCGACTGGCCCTTGTAGACGGTTCTCTGGGTTAGTTCGCCGACAGTCAGCCTCCACATGTCTGCTCTCGAGAGATATTGATCTTTGAATGACATCTCGACGTGTGTCGCCTCGACAGCGGGATGATCCCTGTCCACCTTTGGAACCTGTTAGTAGGGCGACGGACTGGTAGAGGCAAGCCCGCAACGTACAGGTGCCAGTAGCACTTGGGATCCCTTCTTCATGCCGAAAGCATCGGCGATGTGCTTGACAACATAGACCTCCACATCAGGCTGGCGAGCCTTCATCTCCTTGGGCATGTCCTTTGCGACAAAGATGTATCGGTGGTGCTGACAGTCGTGGTCGGCATGACAGCCAGGTGCAGCCTTTGAGCTGTCGCAATGCTCTGGGGGCTGCTTGCTCATGCTGCCATGTGCGCCAGAGGTAGTTCTTGCCGCATCCCCTTTCAACGGCGTGATGGACATGAGCGAGCCCGGCTTGACGTCGCCGCCGACGAGGTCGAGGTTCAGGAAGACCTCGTCTCGCGCGTAGCCCTCGTTGACAGCGACATGGCAGTATCGCTCGGCGTGACGGCGCCTGTCCTCCTTGATCGTAGAGTGCGTCGATGTGCTCCTCGGGGAGCCTGGGGAGTCGGCGGGTGCGCGGTCGTAGGTGGTGCCGCTCGACTGGCGAAGGTGGGACCATCGCGGTCCCTTACGCGGACCGGATGGCGTTGCACCAGCATTTCGAGACATGGAGGCGGCTCGTCTCTCATCGCAGAGGCAAGATGGTGCGGCGCGAGCGCAATGGCACGACGGACCGGCGATGGTATCTGTGAGCGCGTCGTCGGTCGACGATCGCCAGCAGCGAGGTGGTTGTCGATGTCATGTTGTCGGTTGATATTATGGCAGAATGACGCTACAGCTGCCGGTGGAGGCAGACCGCCTGCCGCTTTGGGCCTGGGTGCCGACATGCAACCTGCTTAAGGCCAGAAGTGGCACACCCCCGGAAGTGGCATACCGCATTTTAGCGATCTACAACTACGCATACACCACGTTACAAAGACGTTTAATTACGCTCCTAAATCTCAATTAATAGTAATATGCCTATATATTCTGAATCCAAGGAGTCCGAGGCTAAGAAACGAGATACTGGTTTAGATAATTGCTTAGATATTAGAATAATTATGAGAGGCCGTAGTTGTTAGAGGTCCCAGCTCGTGTGGGAAATCTAACAGAGACTACTGCAATACCAACGTAGGTGCCATAGGCTCTAGCTCTCCTGACACCTCTATGACAGTCACGTACTGATTTAGCCCAAAGAGTCTAGTAATTCTATTCACCGCCTGATTGCTATTCGGCTGACGTCACTCTGAGCTCTATCATTCTATGCCAGGCCCGACTCTTCCATGTCGTGTTTGCTTGCCTGCTCCGAGACACGCGCAAACTTGAGCAGTCGGCGCGAGATCTACCAAAACGCGCAAGGCTTGCTGTGTCTGCAGCTTGGCGGCCATGGCGCAGCTCAACCACTGGTCACTCTGGTTGTGTAGTGCAATCAATGTTGGTTGTCGCTGACCGAGTACCGTCACTCCCCAGTTGCCCAGGCTTGCTGCGGCTCTACCCAACAAGCTCACGTTCAACTGTGAACAGAGCGAGTCGTCTCCCTTGGAACGCCTCCTCTGCCACGCTCACGCTTTTCTCTTGCAGAGCCGTGAGGCCCTCCAGTGGGTGAGTGCTCGCTGGCCAGGGCGCCCAACCAGTCCGAGGAGGGGTGTTGTATCACCACGATCCTCCAACACCCGATGCTGGACAACACCCGTTACGCAGCATATCGACGCCACGCCCACCACCGTAATATGCTGCCGCCGAGGCCTTGTTTGCGACCGGGCGGGAGATGTCGCAAACAAATCGCGCATGCTGATCAGATGTGGCTGGCTGGTCCCGTCTGGGGCTTCCCGATGTGCAATGATGATGTCCGTTGCCGATCGTATCTCGGTAGCCAGTGCCGTCGCCCCGTATTTTAGAACTTGTTATAATAGATCCAAGACGACCCCCAGTTGGCTCGCCCCGAAGTTGGCTCTCCGCTGCCCGTCTACAACCATGGCTTGTGTCAAAGTCACCCGCAAGCAGCGCTTGATCGCCACCATTGTCATTTCATTCTCCTTCTTCATCGCCGAGCTTGTTGGTGAGTAGGCCAGTGTGGCTTTTTGCATCCAACTGCGATAGCTCAGCGATGCTAACACCAAGACTCAGCTGGATTCTACACCCACTCCCTGGCTTTGGTCGCAGATGCATTCCACTATGTAAGGACAGACACTAACAACCGAGCAAGATCGCATTCTGACATGTGAGGAGTAGCTGAGTGACTTGGTTGGGTTTGTGGTGGCTCTCGTTGCGCTTGTGGTTCGTTTACTATCTGCCCTGCAGCTACCAGACCTCGAGCTGAACAGCCCTCAGATTTCAGAGAGGCCACAGCCTCCGCCGAAAGAGTACACATTCGGATGGCAACGAGCGACGCTCCTCGGTGCCTTCTTCAATGGCGTGTTCCTCCTCGCTCTCGCCGTGAGCATTCTCGTCCAAGCCATTGAGAGGTTCACGCACATCACTCGTAAGCAGGCACGGCCCGAAACTTGTGAGAACTTGTTCAACTAATGGCAGTTGATGACAGCCATCGACAATCCAAAGGTGGTCCTAATTATCGGATGTGTTGGGCTGGGCTTGAATGTCTTGGTCATGTCCTTTCTTCATGGTGAGTCCCAGCCCAACAGCGGCCTGCTGATCATGGCTGATGACAAAGGAAGAGCACGATCACGATGAGGGCCACGGACACAGCCACGGGCATAAACATAACCTCGAGACAGACAGTGAGGAGGAATCCGCGATTGAGATGGGCGGCAGGAAGGCTGAGGCACGGCCTGCAACTGTAAGTCGAATGACTACCACAAGCCCTGGATCCTCTTGAAGCAACAACCACTGACACGATACGTAGAGCCACCACGAGCATAAGCACACTGTCGCTACGCCATCGCATCCTGGCCGAGACTTGGGGATGCTGGGGGTTCTCGTTCATGTCATCGGCGACGCCATCAACAACGTCGGCGTGATTGTCGCCGCACTCGTCATCTGGAAGGCGGAAGGCGAGGGGAGATACTATGTCGACCCGGCTATTGGAGTGTTCATTGCCGTCGTGATTTTCTTGACAGCAATCCCCTTGACGAAGCGTAGCGGAGGCATCCTCTTGCAGATTGCTCCCGGCGGGATCGACCTCGAGGATGTCAAGCACGACATTGAATCGGTACGTCTTGGCTTCTGCCGACCGGCAACAACAAAGGATCGCAAATTAACGCTCGGCACAGATACCCGGCGTCGAGTCTGTCCACGAGCTGCACATCTGGCGCCTGGACCAGCACAAGTCCATCGCCTCGGCCCACATCGTTATTGACGATAGAAGCGTCAAGAACTTCACCGACAAGGCGAAGATCATCATGGAGTGCCTGCACGCCTACGGAATCCATTCTGCAACGCTCCAGCCCGAGGTCCCGCCTCCATACGAAGCGCACACCTCGTCGGCGCAGCCGCAGGGAGAGTCTGCGGCGCCTAGCAGGCGACGGGATCGGTCTCACTGCCAGCTCATCTGTGGAAACCTATGCGGGGGGATGCGATGCTGCACACCGGTGCAGATGAAATGATTGAAGCATTTGGAGTGTCTTTGTTCCCAGGCCGGTGGCTTCAGCAGGCGAGAAGATGGCCGGGAGCCCTTGGAGTTGGCTGGCGTTTGGGCCAGGAAAGATTGCTATCTCATTGAAGGGCCCGGATGCGCCAAAAGCCATTTCGTGTCATGCGCAGGGGCATGATGGCGTCTGGAACAATTGAGCCACTGCATCAGGAAGAAACAGGCAGCCTGGACGGCATGGATCTATCTCCCAGCTGAAACGCAGCTCAATAGGCATACCTCGTGGCATCAGCTTCTGACCAGTGTGCATCTGACAGGTTCCCCGGACCTACCCCAGACTCCCGAGTCAGGTGTGGGGGTTGGCGACTGGTGACGGCTGCGCATTGTTGGGCTCGCTCGTGGTTGCGGCGCACAAGATGATGCTTTTGGGACGAGGAAGCCATCATTGATCTCCTAACTCGCGGGCCGCGCCCAGCCGCGCCTCCTCCGACAAGCCAAACAAACTCGGATGCGACACTGTCTCTCACAAATCCACCCCCAAGACGGTCCAAGACATCCTCGCAAAGTTCACACCGCCGACCCTCTTGATCTTCTCGATCTCTTCCAGGAACTCGCTCCAGTGACTGCAATAGCGTACCGCATGCGGCAGGCCAGGGCCAGGGACTCCATGGACTCCAGGGACTCCAGGGAGGTCTCGTAGAAGGTCCGGTTGGCCCAATCGGCTGCGTCATGCTTCGTAGTGGTGCGAATCCTACTCGTCAAACGCGCCTTCACCACAAAGACAGCACCAAACCAATTGTACCGACAAGTTGGGCTTGCGCAACTGTTTCCGTCAGCAATGAACAGTGCTTTCTGCCATATATCGAGGCACTGTGAGCTGAACCAGGGAACCCCTCCGGCGAGGGCTTGTATGACAGCAGCGTCATGCTCTTCAGCCACATTGTGGTAATCTGCATCGACGTACGACCCATCTGGCAGGAAAAAGAATCTGCAGTCGGACGGGCCGCGACAGGGATTTGCTCGTCTCCACTCAGTGGAGAATGGTCAGATCCGATCGATTATGGTCGTGGGTCTTCCAGGAGGTTGCCACAGGTCCAGAACTGACCGCTGCACCCCTGAATCTGGATTGGAACAACACCTCCGGGGAACAGTCATGCCATGGGAGGGACCCGTCCTCGTCTTGGCTTGGTGACGTTGGATGGGCGATTGCAAGCAGCACGCCCCGGCTTTTACGTATACAAAACGTCGTGCCCCCGCCCTGCTGCTCCTAATTCCATTAGTTACATGGATGAAAATAATGCGCCATTCGAAATAATTCAATGCCGACTCACAACGTGGCATGGGGCGGATGCAGGGTTGATCGGTCGAAGAAACTACCGCGCTCGTTTCTTAACCCGAGACGGCTAATTCGCGCGGGCGTCGTGGACATCTCCATCCTGTTTTGGGCGCAATTATTTGTCGGCATGAACATGCATTAAATATCGATGATAAAACATCTTTGCATTCGTCCGTTTTGGCTATATTCTCACTTCCGACCCTTATCTTGCTGCTCAGTTCTGATCGTGCATCGCCGCCCGAGGTCATCGTCGTCGCCATGGCGCCCGCAGCCCAGCCAACATCGACGACCTACAGCATCGCCGCCATCCCGGCCGACGGAATTGGCCCCGAGGTCATCGATGCCGGCATCGAAGTGCTCACCGCGCTTGCAGACATGCTCAAGTCTTTCAAGCTCGAGTTTACCCACTACGACTGGAGCTCCGAGACGTACAAGAAGACGGGCAAGTACATCCCCAGCGGCGGGCTGGAGCAGCTCAGGAAGCACGATGCCATATTCTTTGGCGCCGTAGGAGCCCCCGGTAAGGCCTTTGACTAATTCGCAGCTTCAGTGCGAGGCTTACATCTGACTTGTAGACGTTCCTGATCACATCTCTCTATGGGGCCTCCGTCTCGCCATCTGCCAGCCCTTTCAGCAGTATGCCAATGTCCGCCCTACTCGCGTGTTGCCCGGTGTCCAGTCTCCGCTGCGCAACTGCAGGCCCGGGGACCTGGACTGGGTAATCATTCGAGAGAACAGCGAGGGGGAGTACGCCGGCCAGGGCGGCCGCTCACATCGCGGGTGCGCCTGGGAGACGGCTACCGAGGTCGCAATCTTCACCCGCCATTGCATCACCAGAATCATGCGGTTTGCCTTTGAGACTGCCCGGAAGCGGCCCCGGAAGCTGCTGACGGTCGTGACGAAGAGCAATGCGCAACGGAACGGCATGGTGCTCTGGGACGAGGTAGCTGCAGAGGTCGCCACGGAGTTTCCCGATGTGGCCATGGACAAGATGCTTGTGGATGCCATGACGGTCCGGATGGTGCAAAAGCCTGAGAGTCTGGATACCATCGTCGCCACAAACCTGGTGAGTAGAGGCAACGGCCAAACGGGTACTCTTAGAGACGACACTGACGCACATCAACATCAGCATGCCGACATCCTCTCCGACTTGGCTGCTGCCCTCGCCGGCTCCATCGGCATCGCGCCAACCAGCAACCTCGATCCGACTCGCCAGAACCCGTCCATGTTCGAGCCCATCCACGGCTCGGCCTTTGACATTACGGGCAAGGGCGTCGCCAACCCGGTCGCCACATTCTGGACCGCAGCGGAAATGCTCGCGTGGCTGGGTGAGGAGGAGGCATCGACTCTGCTGATGGAGTCGGTGGGGAGCATTTGCGCAAGGCGAATTGTGACTCCGGATCTTGGCGGCAGCGCGACGACCAAGGAGGTGACTGCTGCCATTGTGAATGACCTCAGGGGCTCTCTCGGCAAGGTAGCTTCCGTGTAGTTTAGGAACTGTTGTTGGACGTCTTGCTATTAGATCTCCAAGTTGCTATGAATTGCCATTCCCTTCTTTGGTTCGACGCACGGAGGGTTTTGAAGTACAGTACAGGCCCAGTGCTGAATGATGTTGGGTTGGTCGTGCTTGACACTTACGCTCCTCACATGGCTGGCAGTCACTGCCTACCTACCTAGGTAGGTAAGGTCGGTTACCTATACGATGTTCACTGCGCTGTCTCGCGCAGGCGGCCCTCATTCTTCATACCACCCTATACATCTCTTAGGCCGTAGAGATGACCGACCTTGACGAGTTCCATCACTTCCCTCGCTTCCCTCCCGAAGTCCGGTTGCTCATATGGAACGCTGCCGAACCTCCGACCCGCATCATCGCCCAAGTTCCCTGCTACGAATGCTGGCGCGGATGCTGCGAAAATAACAATCAAGGCCGGGTCGACATCGCCACGAGCCATTGCTCGCTCGCGCAGCACCGGCACATTCACGGCTGGCGGCTCAGATACAGCGTCCACCCTCGCAGCCAAGCCATCTTCCCACCCCTTCACACATGTAGCGAATCTCGCCGCGAGTGGCTGAAGAAGTTCGACCTCGTGCCGAGGCGGATCGAGTACCTGGCTCAAAGGTACAACATGGTCGCCGAGCCTGAGTCGCAAAGATTCACCGTGGACGCGGCCATGCGATCAGAGGTGGCCTACGTTTATTACGAGAAGGATGTGCTCGCCGTGTTTGAGGCGTGGGATTGCCTCGAGGCTCAGATGCACTACTTTTACAATACGCCGGACGGCGTTGATGCATTCATCGGACTTGACCGGAGCAAGATTCAGCATGTTGGCTTCTGCGAGTCATCAGACAGATCTCCCGCTGTTCTGGCGGCGCTTCGTCTGGAGACCCTCACTTCCCTGAAAACCGTGTCGCTCATCAGAATGGGACCACTGCCAGGGAGCCACGGCCCCCAGATCCCAAACGAGCCTCCCGAGATGCTGGCAGCGCAAACGCAACGGTACGAATGCAAAGTCCAAGACCTTGTCGACCCCGCGATGACCCACGAGGATGCCTTCTTCTACCACTGGCGACGACAGAAGCAATGGCTTTGGGACTGGACAGACTGGGACTACGACGCGGATCTGTACCCCAAATTCTGGAGAGCTTGGCTTTGGCATTTGCGTGTAGGCAATGCTTCCTCCACACAGCTCATTTTGTAGGATACATGGGAAGACTCTTTCAAGGACTATGTGATGCGACCGGATCCGACCGTTGGGGAGGAAGACTGTCCGCTGAACTAGGAGTCTTGCGGACCCGGCGGGCACAGTCGCAAGGAGATGCTGGAGCGGGAGATGCCGGTCAGGTTGATGTGCAGGATGCTGTGCGCAGACGAGGAATAAATCCATGTAATGCAGTACGATGATATAGATTTTCTTGTTCAGCCGCGAATCCAGTCTTTTGAGGAGCTGAAGATCTGCATGTCTCATGACTACGAGTTGCGGATTGCCACGACGAACGAATACCGACAGCTACAGCAGGAACTCGGGGCGCTCTCAGGATCGAGTGAAAATAGCAAGAAATACGGTAAGTGAGAATATGACGGAGCGATGAGAAGAGGGGCAGTCTGGGTCTGTCAACCCGCAGCAACTGAGGGCCATTTTATGACCGAGCGGCAATGGAACGGAACAAATAGAAACATGAGCGAGCAATAGCAACGAGAGTACTTCGTACTTGGGAACTCTCGGTATTTGCCGCTATCCCTGCCGGATCATAGTAGCAAGCAGGAGGGTGCATTCCCCAGAAGCAAAAAGGGCCGAAGTCACCGGGGATGATTCAGGGAGCCGAACCAACTGAGGCATCATCCGCCGTGATGAGAGGGAGGGGTTGGTGGAGTGTCAAAGCTTGGCTGACACAAAAACAGAGACCGGCAAGGTCCAGCTCTTGCAAAGCCAACAGCAAGGATGTATCGAGGCGACCAGAGACTAAAACAAATTGCTTAGCCCTTCTTTCAATCGCTTGTTGACACAATGACGAGACGGCGGGCGGCAGCTTCTTTCCAAAGCCGAGTCGTAGAGACGGGCGAATGAAGGACGAGGTTAGCGCATCGGACGGGACGGAGGCCTTGTGTGGTCACGGGCTGTATTTCTGCAACCGTCAACCGTTGTGTTGACGCCAACAGACCGAGTCCACCATGCTCGTCCTCGGAAGGCCTTCTAGAATCGTGGCGCTGATTCTTCCGCGGCCCACATGGAAGCTTGGCGCCGGAGCGCCCAACATGAGCTGAGCAAAAGCAACCACGGAGCCGCTGATTGGGGCCAACGGGGCTTGCATTGTCGGCAATTGGCAACTTGCTGAGGACGGCAGCGGCTCTGCGGCTACATTGCGGCGAATTTCATGTAGCAAGGTGGTATTCTGGAGCAGTTGCGCGTGCAGTGCTGCCTGTTGCGGGTAGGCTGTGCGTGTCGTCAAAAGAGAGCAAAATATGCCGCCGGACTGGCGAGATGAGGCAAAAACAGTCACGTTCCTGGTGTATCCAGTCCTTGCTGACGGCCAACTTGAATCGGTGGATCGGCCAAGGCGCGGAGTAGACATGCCCCTGCGGCCGACCTGCCGCTGAGGGCATTTCTCGACACGGGACGCGATGACCGTCTCCAAACCAGAATCAACAAGGCAGCGAGAGTAAGCCGTCAATCATGGCGTCCGATACGCAGGGAAGCACCGTCCTCAGACGTTGGACTCGCTCGCGTGCGCTCGTTGCCCTTGCGAGGGACTCCGACTCGTGACACGGCCCGGGGCAGCCCGGGAGCATTCTGGAGGCGAAGATCCGCTCGACGTTGCTGGCGGCGGCGAGGCGCAGATCCGACGGAGCTATGCAAGCCCTCATTGTGCCCTCCGTTCCAACCGGCAACATCGGACAACCCGAGTCGAGCGGTGGTGGGGCACAAGCGGCCAAGGTCTAAATATTCACGGAGGGGCCGCTCAGAGGCGGGATATCACGGCTGTGCCTGGTCAGGTTTCCCAGACATTGTAACGGCCCCTTTTCCAACGTACCTGCACGAAGTACTTCGTACTTCGGATGCTGTCGGTCGTCGGCTGGTCGGTTGATGGTGGATCCGTGGATGCGAATTACTGAGGGTGCCATTGGGCCAGCGTCAACCAGAAATGCCGCTGCCCCGTTGGGCAGCTTTTGGTGGCTTGCAAAGTGTGTTTGTTGGTGATTGACGACGGCTGGCAAGGTCCCGTCGGCTTTTGCCTCGTTGGGGCGCGAGCATCAAGTACCTAATCGAGTCGCAGGACTGGACGAACATGACGCTGCCAAACGTACATGTGTACGATGTACGTGACGCTGGGGCAAATGCCGGGGAAAGACTGCGAGGAGAGGAGATTCGTCAGGCTCTACGGAGTATCTGGCCCTTGGTTGTCGATGCTGGAGCCCAATGAGCGGCGCCAGGTTGGGTTCGACCGTTCGACCCGAGCCCGCTGGAAGACCCTGGTTTTTAGCGGCGGGGCAGTGGAGCTGTCGGTGGCGCAGGGCAACCAGAGGCGCCAAGCCGGTGCCAGTGCCAAGGCCCGCGAGCTCTGCGCGCGCGAGGTGCTCCGAGCCTCCGGCAGTGGGGAGGAGGCTCTTGCTCTGCGAGGACGAGCAGAAGTATGGGAACAGGGCCAAGAGGGAGGAACTGCATGCAGCCGCTCACCGCATTTTCGCTGGCGAGGCGAAGCGCGTCATGGCTGAGGTATTGGGACGCACCTGCCAAGGATCGACGAGGGCTCGTGGACGAATCAGCGCTGCATGGATGGTGACTCCTCGGCCGCCATTGACGATGCTGTCTCTCCACCTGCGACGTCGAGGTGCTGCCCCATGCATCTACTACCTGCAAGCGCCGATGCGTGGGCGTTGAAGACGAGGCAGCAACGGATGGTGAATGAATCGCGGGGCTGAGCTCTGCGCTACATGCTCGTACTTTGCTGTGGATGGTGCCTAGGTTGACTGCCGGCTTTGCGCCGCGCAGAGGCGCTCGCCGCACTCGTATTCCGTCTGCCACAAGGGCGCCGCCGTCGGGTGAACTTGGCGTCCACGGGTGTCCAGACCCTGGGGCAATCAGAAGCGGGACCTTTGTCGGGACCGGACTGCCCGCGCAAGGGATTGCTTCTTTAGTACTCGGCCATGTGACAACGCGATCCCTGGATGCTGATACGGCCCCTGCTCCCGGTGAGGGCTCCCCGTGCTCGTCTTCGCGCCCGCAGAGAGCGGCGAGACGGAGGGGGCTCTTGCGCGTGGATTCACAGCCCGCCACCTCAGGTATACATGGGCGCCCTCGTCTGCGGCAGCCACGCACTCGTACCCAAGGTACCTCTCGTCCAACAACCCACATGAAAGTTGAGAGTTGGCCATGAAATGAGTCGTCCAGCCTGACTAGCTCCGAGCCAGGGAGGCCCGGCGCTCTCTGACGCCCCCGGCCGCCCCCGCCCATGCCCATTCGCTGCCGCGAACGCCTGGGAGACCCGGCTTTCTGGTTGTGTCGGTTTTGCTCTGCGGCCGCGATGTCCGTCCATCCCTCCCGAGCCATCGCCATCATATCCATCCCATCGCCGCCAACCTCGCGCCCCTCCTCCTCTTCTCCTGCTCTGCCACCTCCCTCGACGACCCACCAGCAGCATCGGCGACAGATGCCCGCGGCGGCAGCGGCAGCAGCAGCAGCACCAGTGAACTGGCCCTGCTGCGTATAAGTCGGCCCGTCGGAGCACGAGGCGCCCTCGTCCCCAGCATCCCATCCCCACACTCACCGCTCGCCGCTCGCCGCTCGCCGCTCGCCTCCGCTGTTCGGAGCCCTGCGCGCCCTTTTCTTACGACGACGAAGCACGTGCTGAAGCTCGACTGAACTGCCGTCGCCTGTGTCACTGCGCCGTCCAGCTGTTCGCCAGCGCTCCTCGTCGGCTGGTCGACTGTATCCGAACATCGACGAGCACCCCGTCGCCGCTCGGCACCTGAACGAAACGCGCCTCGTTCACCGACCGCCGTCTCCTTCGTTGCTTGCTCGCCCTGCCTCACCCCGTCACCGACACCCTCACCCTCCCTCACCAACTACGCATCCACGCCCACGCATCACGCATCACGCGCAGACTGTGCGCGACCATCGGCCCGGCCACCTCGCACGCAGCTGTAATCGCATCCTCAACCTCGAGTTTCATCGTCCCGCCGTCGACTCGACGCTTCGCTTCGCACCCGCAACCTCGTCTCGTCTCTCATGCGGCTAGGCGTCTCGTCTGCTCCGGTTCTGGCCGACTATGCATGCAGCGCGAGAGTCTCTGGTCCTGCAGCCGCTGGTGATGGCGATCCGGCTGACCTGACTTGGCTTTACGTGACCGACCGCAACTGATTCGAATCGAGCTCGAGTCCTTCCACGCCTTGTTTTCTGTGACCGACGACTCTCGCTCACTCGGCGCATCTTCACCTCCTCGCCTCACCTCGCTCCGCAGGCGATATGCTTGGCCGACTCCTCCATCTTGGGTCAGGAGGCTCGCCCACCCTGCCAGCCCCAGCCAGCAACAGTACCGCCTCGCGCCCCATCCTCTCCCTCGAGTCTGTCCAAGAGGACATCCACACGCGAAATCTACTCTTCCCGGATGCGCAGGCTCTGTATCAACACCGCAATGACCAGGTCTTTCCCCTGTCATCGGCTCCCGCCACGCCATCCGCCGCCGCCGCGAATGCCTTCGACTACAGCGAAGATGTCGATCTCGACGTCCGTGATGTCCGCATCATCGTTCTACAGGACGCCCTGGGCCCCGCGAATGCGTCTCTCCTTTTCGACAGCCACCCTCTACCCGACTCCTCCTTCGAGCGTTCGCCTGCCCGCCAGGACCCGAGGAAGGCCCCCATGTCTCCACGCAAGGGCAGCCAAGGTCAGGCCTCACGACCGCTCGTCATCCAGTCCGACAGCCCTCAGCCTCGTCAGGGCGCCTTTGATCGCCGGGCTTCCGTACACAGCAGAAGCCAGAGCTACGCAGAGACAGATGCGCAACGGGCGGCTCGCGAGTACCGAGAGGAACTGGCCACCTTTTCAAGCTGCATCTTTGGCAACTCAGAGTTGATGGCCTACAAGGGCACCTCGACAAAGGTCCACGTCGTGCCGAGCGATTCCCGCCCGGCCGACCATTCGTCATCCGTTTTTGGAGACGGCCGGAGCTCCATTGGTCGTTCGAGCGGGCGCTCGAGCAAACTGTCGCAGTCCTTTTCGTCTCAGACGGTTTCCCCGACCATTGGCCCGCCGCTCCCATCTACCGGCACCCCGTCGCGCCAGAGTGACAAGAAGAAGGTTCTCATCACGCGGCTCTTCCCAGTCAACCTCTCCGCCGAGGATGCCGATGCCAACGTTACACCCCAGAACCGCTTTTCCGACGACAACAGCGGATTCCCGTTCCCGGGCCCCGGCGACGACCCGACGCCGCCCAAGAAGAAGAAGCCGCAGCCCAAGCAGCGACGTACGCCCATGTACGCCGTCGTCCTAGTAGTGCAGCTTCCTCGCGCCCCTTCGCGAATGTCCTCTGCCGCGCCGCCAAAGTCAGTGTTTCGCGAGTCCGGCTCTTATAATGACCAGGACTTCTTCTCTTCTTCCTACAACTCGACCAAGGCCGGCTGGAACATGTTGGGATCTGGCAACTATGGAGACGTAACGGATTCGTCATATTCCATCGATATGGAGGACCGCATCGATTCCTTGACGCAGCACTGGGATATCATCATGAGGACTCTGACCCACCTCCAGTCGCTCGTCGCCACGACAATCCACGGCATGCTTAAGCAGGCCGACGTTGCGTCTCCCGGCCCTTATTCATCGTCTGCTGCGTCCAATCTCGTGTCTCGGACGCCTCCGTGGACAGAAAGGCGTGGCGGCGAGTTGCACCGCGCGAAGCCTCCCAAGAGCACAACCAAACTCGTCTCCTTGTGGCCGAATTGCCTTGCGGATGACATCAACATCGCGTCCGAGGTCGGGCTTGCGAGGAGCAGGGTAGTCATGGGCCTCAGCGCGGCCAGGGTTGTCACTGGGCAAGGACGCTGGGGCATCTGGCGCGACGAGGCGATATGGACGTCCAAGTGGGCGACGTCCGTGGACAGAGGACAGTTCTTTTACAACCTCCTCACCGGCTTCTTGGCCACCCATACGGACTGGCTACAGGCCCTTTGCGGCCCCTCCTACCGCAAGCGCGCCGCGGTCGCTCGGCGTAATAGAAACGAGGAGGACCTGTCGTTGCCTGCTCGAACCATTGTCGTGTCCGACGACAAAATGGCGGCTCGACGGATGATATTCCTTCTCTCAGCGTTCCTACCTGCAAACCAACAGGTCGTCACTGCGAGAGCACATCGACCGAGCACGTCAGCTTCGACAGGCGGCTATTCCAACTCTCCACCGACGTTCATTGTTCCAATCCTTCGCGAAGAGTCTCTTCGACGCAAGATCAACCGCCGCAGCGGCCTTCGGCGGGCGTCTCATTCGAGAGCAGCAAGCCAGAGTGCAAGGAACTCGGGCGTTCCCATCCAGCTGGCTCAGCTAAGTGTGGATCGGAGCCAACACCAGCGGCGAGCGTCTGATGCGGCGTCCATTCGCACCACCAACCTTCCCATGCCGGGCCAGGATCTCCTAAGCCGCAAAAGTAGCGCTGCGACGACGACGACCATAATGCCGGAAACGACAACTCCTCACTTCTCCGTCGCTCAGCAACAGCGCGACGGCCACAGGATGCGGCGCCCGGGTAGCAGTGGAAGTGTGGCTGCCGATGATCTCAAGCGATCCCTGAAGCGTGGCGAGAGCAGCGGGCAGGTTGCCGCCACCCCTTCACGTCCGCTAAGCCAAGGGCTGAAATGGGGCAACCTCATGAGCGGCCTATGGAGCCCCCGGCGAAGGGGTTCCATTGAGAACAGTTCGAATTACAGCCAAGGTAGCGACCTGAGATCCCCAGTCGAAGCCAGCTTTGGTCGCTCCGACAAGTTGTCCGACATGGTTCGAGAGGTCTCGCTTGCCGAGGAGGCGGGCGAAACCGGGCCTGGACGCATATCTCCCACGACGGATGCCCGCAATGTCGGTACACCTCGAGAGGATCCCGCCCGCGGCCGAGGATCGTTTACGCCGATGGACCGAACCCCGGACCCCACCGGTGCCTTCGAGTCTCCTGTGAAGACATCCATCAATGCCGAAGACGGCGTCATTGACGTCGATGTTCCCTTCCCGGACTATATTGCGTCATTTGAGTCGGCCATCAGCTCGCCGTCCAGCAGTGGATACTTGTCCACGCCAGGCATCCCCAGTGGTCTAGAGTCTTTTGAGCACTCGGCCCACTTCGCCATCGATGGAGATCTTCCCCTGAATGCCGCCGGATGGCTCAATCGATTCCACCCGGATTTTGCCCTGCAGGCGCTGCCCCCGCAAGACAACCTGCTGGAGAAAGTCAAGGCATCTCTTCAATCTGAACCAACTCCTGCTCCAGATTCTCCCATGGGAAACGACCTCTCTGAACGCTGGGTCGATGTCAGCTCCGTCGTCATTGCGGACACGATATCGAACACGGTAACCCGTTATGTCTATCGTCGTCTGGTCAAGCCAAAGGCTCCGGCTGACAAACCATGCTCGGCGAGTTCGGGGGCGCCCAACTTCAACGGAAACGTGCCTGTGTCGCCGTCCGTCTTGCCCTATGAGCACCAAATCGAGGACGAATGGGTCGAGGAAGACGTTTTCAGCTCCGACGATGCCTTGAAGGAAGCCATAGAGAAAGTGATTCACTTAACCCCAGAGGCAAGCAAGGACAGCTCGACGACTTCTTCGCAGACGCCCAGTGACTTCCGAGGGAGCACTGACAGCGGCAGCACCATGGCGGACACGATTTCGGAAGTCACGCAGCTGGCGGACCCGCCTCTCGATATCCCCAGAGTGCAGTGCAAGACTGTTATACTGTCCACGCTGGAAGAGATGATTCGCGATGCCATCGATAATGGCGATTTGAATGGCGAGGACCGCGGCAGCCACAGGCATGGCCGTCCGCATCAGAATATGCTGCGCGATGCTGTTCGTCAGTGGGTGACGAACCTGGGTTCTGTGGAGTGACCGGTCAAGACTTTTGGCGCCCAATCTTCGGTGTGATTCTCGTGATTGCTTCACGTCACTGTCTGGCTTCGATGGAGTCTGCGACCTCTTGCCACGAGCTGTACCACTATCTGATTTTGATTTCTTTTTGCAAGCAACAAACGATACCCCCACGAGCCCGGCCATTTTACTGCACAGCGCTTGTCGATGTGTGGGATTCTAGCCTTCCTGCACATCGATTTCTCTCTCCTTTCTTTTTCTCTTTTTCCCCCATGTTTTTATGTTTTCTGGGGAGTAGCATATCATGGCTGGCTATTAGGCCTGCCTCCTGGATATGCGTGGCTGTATGTTGAGAATTGGCAGATGGGCAACCAGATATCCGAGATACTACTTGAGATAGAGCAATGCCGTACCAAGTACGAAGGTCAAGCGAGGTTGCAGCTGTTCAATGATGCGATGGTGATTTGTGACATGGCTCTCTGTACTGAATCGCTCGCTGCAGAGCTGTGAACTACTTCTTCTTTGACGGCCTGGCATTCTTGGCCCTCTTGCGCTCCGCCTCCTCTCGCCCCTTTCTGATGTCGTGCATGCCCTTTAGCTCCTTCTTGCTGCCTATGCCGTCCCTGAACCGCCCCACGCGCTTCTCCCGCGCCTCGTCGACCCTCTTCTTGCGCACCTGGAAGTCGTCGCGGAACTTGTCGGCCTCGCGCGGCGCCTTCTCCTGCTTGTGCTTGAAGCGCTTGCCCGAGGGGATGCCCTGCGTGGCGCCCGGCCGCTCCGCCTCGCCGACCTGCGGCGCCCGGCCCATGCGCTGCGCGCGCTTCCACTTGTCGAAGCGGCCGCTCTGGAAGCTGGCCGCGATCTTGACGCCGCTCTCGCCGACGATCATCTTGGCGCCCCTGGACCCGTCCTCGTCGTTGTCGCGCGACACGTAGTTCTTGGACTTGGCGTCCCAGCGCATCTTCTGCCGGCTGGGCGCGCCAAAGGCCTTGGCCGACTCGTCGTTGCCCAGGTCCATGGTCGCGTCGCGCGCGGCCTCCACGAAGCTAGAGCTCTGGCCGCCTGAGTGCACGCCGTAGCCGCGCTCTTCGGCGGCGTTGACGGTCCGCGGCGTGTACGACATGAACACGTCCGAGTCTCGCCAGTCCGTCTTGCCCTTCTTTTTGCTGTTCGTGTTGGAGATTGTCACCTCCATGTCATCGCCAGAGTCTTCGTTCAGACCCATCTCGTCGGCCACCTCCATGTCCACCTCCGCGTCAGAGTCAACGTCCATTTGAGGTCCATCTTTGACACCTTCAAACTCCTCCTCTTCATCCTCTTCTTTCTCCACTGCCGCAGCCTGCCTATTTCTCGGCGTGATCCTCTTTCGCAATTGCTTCATAACCTCTGCTGCCTCCGACGTTGACTTGTCAGCACGGCCAACCTCGAATATCGTTTCTTGCGGCTTGAAGCCGCTGATCCTCGCCAGCATAGCTACCCGGGCCTGCTCGTCGCCGTCGACATCGTCGCCGAAGAGCCGGTGCAACTCCATCCATGGAGTAGAGGCAACAACCTCTCGCGCTCGCTTGGCGCTCTGACTAGACGCCGAGTGACGAGTCTTCATGTAGAGCTTCTCAGCCTTTCCAGCGACAACGCGCAGGGCGTTGATATCCTCGCTCTCGAGCAGCGTCTTGTTCATCCACTCCACATGTGCCTCCATGGAGTCTCGCTTCAGAGCTCCTACAACGACATCGTCGGAAAAGGAGGGTTTGCTGCCCTCTTGACCTATGACCAACTTCTTCCCCAGGAACAGTTGGAGGTCAAGAAGATATGGCGCATCAATGTCTCGGACGAGACTGTAACTCCACCCCCGCTTTCCCGCTCGGGCGGTTCGGCCAACTCGATGGACAAAGACCTTGGGCTGGGGAGGAAAGTCATAGTTTATGACGTTGGCCAAGATGGGAATATCGATACCTCTCGCAGCAACATCCGTGACAACCAAGATGTTCGTCTTGCCATGTCGAAAGTCTTCAACCTGAATCCGTCGAGCAGTTTGGTCAAGAGAGCCGTAGACGTGAGACACCGCAAACCCAGCATGCTGCAACAAGTTGGCAAGGTATTCCACATGGTGCTTTGTTGCTGTGAAAACGATGGTCGAATGCTCTGTGGGCTTGCCTGGACCCTCAGGCGCACGCTTTCGCTTCTTGGACGCCTTCTCACTTACTTGTGGCCCCTCGGGAGGTCCAATGGGCACCTTTATCACATCGTGCAGGATATGCAGCAGAGAGCCCTCCTTTTCGGCGCCCTTTACCGAGAAGAAGGCGCTCTCCAAGTCGGGGGACACCTTGGTCTCGGCGTCAAGTCGAACAAGGCTGGGGTCCTGGAGACCTGCGCGGGCAAACTCGACCAAGGAGGCGGGAAGAGTAGCGGAGAAGAGCAGAGTTTGCCTCGACGGTGGCAAGGCGTGAAGAATCTCGGTCAACTGTGCCGCGAAACCCATCTCGAAAAGGCGATCCGCCTCGTCGAAGACGACGTACTGGATTGATGACAGATCCAGGCCCATCTCTACCTTCAGATGCAGGAATCGGCCCGGAGTGGCGATGACAATATCCGGGTTCGCAGTCATGGAACCAAACTGCTCCTCCAGGCTGTCACCACCGACTAGAAGCACGGACTTGAGATCTGTGCCTCGGGAGAACTCCTTGACAACCTTGAGGGTCTGGATTGCCAGTTCTCGAGACGGCGAAAGAATGAGGGCTCGGCTGCCGAATCGTGCGCTGTGCGCGCGAAGTCTCTCGATCATGGGTATGACGAATGCTGCCGTCTTTCCGGAACCCGTCCTTGCCATGCCGACAACATCTCTCCTGTCGAGGACCAATGGTATCGTTTTCCTTTGAATAGGCGTCGGTACTGAGAAGCCTTTCCGCGTGATGGCCTTGAGCAGGTTCGCATTGAGACCTGGGCGTCGCATTAGTATTGGTCGGCGCCATCCAGACAGGCTAGGTGGCAGCAGTCTCTTACCCATAGCCTGGAAGCCTCCGCCCTTCTTCACTGTCCTTCCCTTCAGGTTGGAAGCCTTGCGATACGAGGCCGCCTGCTGCAGCGCAATGAATGCTTCATCGTCTCCATCTTCGGCTGCGTGAGGAACATCCAAGATGCCGTCGATATCCAGCTCGTTGCCAGCCGCCGCACCGTGGGCTCCATCTTCGTCGTCTCCGGGGTACAGCGAGCCCAGGATATCGAGCTCGGGCTCGGATTGGGCTGGCGAGGCTGCGCGTCGAGGCATCGTGGCTGCTGTGCGGCTTCTTTGCGCAAGAAGTGGAAAATGGCTGGACCGGTGAATCGCAAGCTGGTGGTGGTGGTGAATTCACGGCCGACTTTTTTGGTGGAGCCAGATCGGAGTCCTTATCTTATCGCGGCGAGGCGGAGGTGAGTGGAGTGGATTCACAGGTTCAAGACATCCCTCCAACACCCTCCTCGAGCCTTTCTTGGCTTCGGAACTATCCTCTGCTCTCTCCTGCACCAACGCGAATCACGAGCCTGAAGAGCTAGCGGGATATCATGGCTCCCGACAAGATGGCTGACGACGACGCCACTGTTGGATTTGATTTCGGCGAGGAGGACGATGTTCTCGAGGCCGCGGAGAAGGAGGCCAAAAAGGTACGTCGGCGTAGCCAGAGCGCTCCTTGGCTACTTTCGTACTCATCACTGACCGTCACGTTTAGGATCAAGAGATCAAACGAATCATCGGAGCGTTCCGTCTGGATGCGTACGCCGTGCTCGACCTGCAGCCCGGTGTCCCAGAAGCGGATATCAAAGCCATGTACCGTAAGAAGTCGCTGTTGATTCATCCAGACAAGACAAAGAATGAGGAGGCCCCTGACGCCTTTGACCGCCTTAAGAAAGCTCAAATGGAGCTTCTGGATGAGAAGAAACGCGCCTTGCTGGACGAGGCTATTGCCGACGCCCGCATGCTTCTCATCCGCGAGAATAACTGGACCGTCGACAGCGAGGAACTCAAGACAAAGGATTTCCTCCTAAAGTGGCGCGCGAGGACTTCGCTTGTCCTCATGGAGAACGAGCACCGTCGCCGCCGCCAGCTCAAAGGCCAGATGCAGGAGGAGGGCCGAGAGCAGCGCCGGGTAGAGGAGGAGTTGGAGGACCGCAAACGCAAGCGGCAGCACGATGAAGACTGGGAGGCCACCCGCGACCAGCGCATCGACAACTGGAGAGTGTTCCAGAAGGGCAAGTCCGGCGGCAACCCTGACAAGAAGAAAAAGAAGAAGATGAAGCCCATTGGTTGAGGCTGCGCCCTGGCACTGCACGACGGGGACGAGAGGACATGGACACGGACAAGTTTGCTAAATGTTGCTGCACGCTACTGGCTTGTAAGTCGATTATTCTCTACGGGACGCACGGAATCTGACCAAAATAGTTGGGAACGCGAAACGTGAGATACCCGGCCGAAATTGGAACGAGGAGTCTACCGGCTAGTGGATAGATTTCCGTAATCGAGAATAATGACATCCAGACACCATTCGAGTGACTCGCGACGTGATGTGAGGAGATTTGCCTCTGCGGGAGTATCTGCTGCGATCTCCCATGCTCTCTACTGTGCTAATACACGATTCAACGTAGCTGCAAATCTGTGCAATGAGCTTAGCTTGTCGCCCGCCCTCCAGAAACGCCATCAACAAAATGTCAACCATTTTTAAACACCACCGAATGCACAGTCAATCTCCTTCTATGCGTACGCTTCACCCCCCATGCTTTATGATACAGATTACTCGTAAGAGACTGGGGCGGCCCATCAGCCAGACCCAGAGTCGGAGGATTTCTTGGGCGCCTCATCCGGTTTGCTCGGCTTCTTGTCTTCTCTGGTCGTGCCGGACTGTTCTCCTTCGGCGCCATCTTTTTGATGAGCGGGGTGGTTCGTCAATGTGTGCCACATGGACTTTAGAAACCCTTCGTTCTTGTGCGCCTCTGGATCGGACGGATCAACCTGAGAGCTGTGCACAAAGGTTAGCACCATGCAGAGGGAACCGCTTGTCCAGTCGTCACTCACCTTGGCGACGAGACGTTCATGACCCTCCTGGCGCTCTTGTCACCCATCTCGTCGGCCAGCATCTCCACAATCGTCCGTTGGTTCGCACTTAGGTACTTGGGCATATTGACCCGGAACTCTACCCTCAGGTCACCAGAGCCGCCTCTGCGTGCACCGAGGCGCTTCATGCCCATCCCCGAGAGCGTCATCTTGTCGCCAGTGTTGGTACCGGTCGCGACCTTGACGTTGACGGCGCCGTCCAGAGTCGGGATAGACACTTGGCCACCGAGCAAGGCTGTAGTCAGGGGAATGTTGGCCGTGTACAGGATGTTGGAGCCTTCTCTGCTGAACTTTGGATCCTTGGCAACGCGAACGAAGACGTACAGATCGCCGCGCTGAGTCCTGGTACTGGGGTCCGCGGATCGTCCGGTGACAGGGGCGTCGCCGGCGCCGTCGACTCTGAGCCTCATGCCGTCCTCAATACCAGCAGGGATATCAACGGTAATGGTCTTGCGCTCCCTGACCACACCGTTTCCAGAGCAGGTTCGGCATTCCGAGCCCTTGGGAATAGTCGAGCCAGTGCCGTCACAGGTCCCGCAGGTAGATGCCATTTGGAAGCCACCCTGCATGAAGTGCAAGCGGGTTCCTGTCCCGTTGCAGGCTTTGCAGGGAGACTTTTGCGTGCCAGGCTTCAGGCCGCTGCCTGTACATGTCCCACAGGCAACCTGAGGGGTAACATTGATCGTCTTGCTTGTTCCCTTGGCAGCCTCCATGAACGTTATGCTGGATTGAACCTCGATGTTGTCGCCCACGAGTATCTCTTGCTGGAATGGGCTCCCACGAGCGCCTCGGCGACCGCCAAAAGGCCCCTGCTGTCCGGTGAAGGCCGAGAAGATGTCCTCAAAGTTGAAGCCCCCGCCGAAGCCTCCCTGTCCGCCAAATCCAGAGAACGGATTGCCTGCACCACCGAACGGATCGCCGCCGGGGGCGGGGCCTCCGCTGGGATCAAACCCGGCAGCTCCAAACTGATCATACTGCTCCTTCTTCTTCGGGTCGGACAGGATCTCGTATGCGGACTGGACATCGGCGAAGCGGTCCTTGGCGGTTGCGTCCTTGTTCGTGTCGGGGTGGTACTTCTTGGCCAGGCCGTAGTACGCCTTTTTGATCTCGGCAGCCGTGGCGCTCTTGCTCACACCGAGCGCCTTGTACGGGTCTATTTGAGCAAGGGAATTCGTGGCATGGAATGACTGGGACGACGTTAGCAGACCGAGCCAGACAGGGCTTCAGGGACGTCAGGCTCACCCGGCGCGAAGGCGGAAGCTTGTGCTGTCTCGGGCTCGTCGATCTATCCCGCGAACCGACGCGAAATGCAGTTGTGTGAATGCGCGCTCCCTTGCTGATGCACTCTCGGAGCTTGGGTCGGCTGGCAAATTGGCATTGCGCCAGGACTCGCGCAGGCGCAGCGGCCTTGGTGAGAAGGCTGGAGTTCATACTGAGCCGCAGCAATTCATCTGACGAAGCCCAAGGCCTTAATATGACGACGCAGTCTAGTGCTTGCTCGTCTATCCGATTGTCCGGGTGACTGCGATGTCGACGGTTCGCGATCACTCCCAACTTTTTCAGCCGGTCTTGAGCCGAATGTTTCTGCCTCAGGCGACAATGCCGTCATAAGCCGGCACATCCCACACAGGGCGAAACCGGCCAATGGCGGAGCTCCAATATCCCAATCTCGAGAGACCCCGGCTTCATGCAGCCGAATTTTGAACAACGCCGGGTCGAAGCAGAGGGGCAAAGTTCACATGCCATCTGCTGGAATTCATTCAGCGTCAGGATGAATCACGGTTGACACAGTTCGGGTGGCAGGCGATCTAGCCAGTGATTCACACTCTGCCCAGAATCACATCGTTCTCCTCCATTAATACCGCTGGTAAGATGTCCTACGACTTCAGCTTCGACGCGTTCTATTCCTCATCATTCGTCGCCCCGTGCTCTGCCAACTCCCTCTCCGTCCAGTCCCACAGCCGCTTAGCCAGACCATCATCCTTGCCAAGCGGACGGCACTTTCCACCGACTCCCACGGGCTCGTAATACTCGCCGCTCACAACATCCTTGGACACGGACGCCCACAGCTGGTTTCTCACGCCCTGGTCGACAGAACTCAGGAAGTAGCTCACAACTGGGCCGATCATCCGCACCGGAGCAGGCATTCCCGAGGCGCCGGACACCAGGTTCGTCCTGACCACGCCGGGGTGCACCGCCGCGATGGTGAACTGCGGATATAGCTTGGCGAGATGTCGAGCGAAGAGGAAGTTTGCCAACTTGCTCTGGCAGTAGAGGGCCACGGGGCTCAAGCCAGTGTCGGTCGTCTTCAGAGACTCGAACACA
Source organism: Tolypocladium paradoxum (assembly GCA_002916505.1). Classification (NCBI taxonomy): domain Eukaryota; kingdom Fungi; phylum Ascomycota; class Sordariomycetes; order Hypocreales; family Ophiocordycipitaceae; genus Tolypocladium; species Tolypocladium paradoxum. The sequence continues at coordinate 20,026 of PKSG01000350.1, read as the reverse complement.
ATGCCTTGCTTTGGTCCGGACTTGTGGAGTGCTGACGACAATGACACGATGCGCACGTCGGTAGCTGGCCCGCTCTTCGCAGTCTTGTCCAAGACCGGGAGCAGGAGCTTGGTGAAAAGCGCGTGGCCCATGTGGTTGGTTCCAAACTGCATCTCGTAGCCTTCCATCGTCAGCTCGCCCGGCGCCGTGGCCATGACGCCGGCGTTGAGCATGAGAATGTCCAGGCGGTCCGACTCTGCAGAGAACCTCTTGGCTGCCTTCTTCACAGACTCAAACGACGACAGGTCCATGTGGAGGATCTTGATGGGCGCATCGTGTACTTGTTTCTGGATCTCGTCGACCGCCGCCCTTGCTTTGACGAGGTTTCGCGCGCCCAGCCAGATCTGCCGCGGGTTATGCCGCGCGAATTCGAGGACGGCTTGCTGCCCGAGGCCGATATTACCGCCCGTCACTAGAACCACCTTGCCTTCCAGCGACGGGATGTCCTTCTCCGGGTTGAAGGAGCCAGCGCAGAGGCCAAACAACATTTTGACGGATTCGCCACTGCAGCGTGAGAGAGTCTCGAGAGAAGAGGCGGCTGTAGGAGGAATGGCACAGCTAGATTTTGGAGAATCGACTTTATTGCAGATTCCTCTCCTATCTGACTATACACAGCTTATATATAAACCAGTCGATCTCCATGCACGGACCCATATTGAAGCACAGAGTTGAGCATTTCAGTGCCAGTACAGTTGTTCCGCAACTCCACAAGTACAGACAGTGATTACCAATAGTTCATGGAGTCCCGGGGCATGGCAAGCCGACAATTGCGAAAGAGACGCCGGGTTGACCACCGGAGTTGGCCGAGCGGGGTGACTATTAGCCCGACCGTCCTTGGCATCCAGGGCGGTGGCTGGCTTGACACAAGGATTCAATTGCGTATCTTGTCGTCAAAAGAATGAGTGTTCTTGTAGCTTTGAACAAGTGTTTAGCGATTGTTGTACTTCACGTGTGTTGCACTTGCATGCATGCTTACCGCAAGGGTTCGCACAGCAAATCAACACAATCTTCGACTCGGCAGGCCTGTCCACATGACTGGCTACAGTTTCAAGTACTACCTATTCTCAAATTGTCGGAGGATAGCCATGTCAACCAATGAAGGGAAAAGATAGATGGAAGACCTACCCGTGGGCCCGTCAGCATTGGCCTGGTCCGCACATGCATACTCCGTAGCCCAACTCGAGACACAACTACTTCCCCAACGTTGTGGGCGGCCGGTTGCTAGACTGCCATCAAGTTCAAGCGCTTTGGAGCGCACGCACTTCCACTTTCCCCATTTGTGGCGCAATTTCGAGTCTCCGTGTCACGCTTCGTCTCGCAGTTTGCGCAGCACAACCATGAACGGCCACCCAAGGCTATAGGCGGCTCAACAAGCAACCAGTGAAGACCTACCGAGAGTTGAAGCGTATATTGTGTTCGTACCAGCCTCGAAGAGAAAGCTACACAGGTAATCCGTGCCATATGCCGTATGTCGCCTGACATATCCTGAATGCTGTTTGACGTCCATCGACGAGGGTATGTGCCCTCTTGCGCCAAAACGCCGCCCAATGCCAAAGTCAAAAAGTCCACCAAAGTCCAACTATTTCGTAGCAATCAAGCCGTGCTCACTGGGACCGTTCGTTTCGAGGCCTTGTCGCTGTGGACCTTGTAAAGGAAATCGACAATGACGTCATTCTCCTGGATGCCCATGCCGTTGAAGTGCTTCCGCACGGCCATGGCCAGGTGCTCCTTGTTCTGCCGCCGAGCTTGCCTCTTGCACACCATTGTCGGTGAGTAGAGGCCGATGCTGCCGGGCTGCGACAGCACCCATTGGTGATACGTGCTGGAAAAGGAGGTGGGCGTGTTCAGCTGGTGCTCGCGGCGGTACGAGTGGAGGGTGTCGCGATCGAACGAGGACCAGTTAAGCTACAACACGGAAGCATGTCAGCGAAGCCGCAGAGATGGAAGAGGTCCATTTGCGCGCAAACGCACCGCTGGGGCTGTGGACTCGGCAGTGCCTTGCGCTGGCGCAGACGCCGGCGCGTTGGGGACCTTTGCAGCGAACGGGGCGCTCGACTGGCTGGCTCCGCGGCGCATTTTGGTGGCCGTCTGGTGGCCACCGCTCTTGTCTTTGGGGCCGCCGCCGTCCGGCTTGTGGTCGTCGGCGTTGCGGACAGATTTTGCAGGGGCCATGGCGCTGGAATAGGCGTGTGCCAAGTCGAGAGTCGTGACGATGACTTTGGCATGAGCTTGAGAGGTGTGAGTCGCGATGCAGAATGGAGAGGTGGGCTCTGTGGGGGTGGGGGGGAGGAACTTGCCTACCCTGGACTTGGAGTCCTTTCATCATCACCAGTTACCATGCCTCCAGAAACCACACAAGACATGCATCTTCTCGGGGTGTATTTACGAGATCGAAGAATCCGATCCTTGGCGGCAAGCTACCAACGCAGCTGAGTTCTCGTCTACTTTGGGCTCTTGAAGCGCATGCATTTAGCGATTGATGCGCGTATCGCCGTCTTCCGCCTCCCAGTAAGCCCCAAGCTGAGGATCCTTCTCGAAGTTCACAGCAATTTGAAAGTCTGGTACTTCCCCAGCGAGGCATAGGGCAACCACAAGTACATGTGCTTTGGCTTGGACGCGAACCTTCTCTTGTTACTCTATCGGGCGATGATCAGTGTCGAGCACGGTCTTCCTCTAACTCTAAGACCAGACAGGCGGCCTCGGAGGCCTGTACGACTGGCTGTGGAAATGTGTTTAGAGCGAAATTGTCCGGATGAATCTTGATACCAGTGAGGCTCTCCCAGCTTCTATTCGCCCACGGTGTCTATTTCTTTCGGGTCATGGAATAATACATGTATTGTGGAGGGCAGGGTATCCGTAGGAACGGACCAGAACTGCTCGGCATCGTCCGGGCTAGGTACGAGTAAACGCCTCGTCCGTCGACAAGCACTGCCCCAACCGTGGACGTGTTTCTGACATGTCACATGTCCAGCCAAGAACACCGATGCCCATGGCCTGCAGCAACTGGCTCCGAGCCGGTGCGGCCATGGCTGACTGCAAGCCGGGCAAACCGAACACAGCAATTTCATCCCTCCAAGAGTCGCACCCCACACAGCCATGCGGCGCATAAACTGCGGGATGCAGCTCAACCTTGTGGGCAAAGTCATAGTAGCGCCGAGGGTCGGTTCCTCCGGAAAGACAGCTCGTTTGTAGCGTGAGATTTTCGATGGAGACGTGCGGCAAGCTTCTTGCTGAATGCGTATGAGCCTTTTGCACGGAGTAGCGCGCAGAAGACATCTTTTCTCCCTGATCAAAACCAACCGCCTCGGTGACTTTCCGTCAGTAAACCGGTTGTTACCGGCGGTCACCCCTGCTGGCCGTTGCGGGTGGAACCGCGAGTGGATATCGAGGGTTTTTATGTGTCGTGGCGCGAAGGCCGGGCCAACCATCTAATCTAATCTGATCCGAGCCATCAGAGACTGCCGCTTGTCGGTTTCCCCTCACAGTCTCTTTGCGTCAGCAGGCATGATATGCCGATATCGGATGGGCCTCGACTGAACGGCGAAGTCGCACTCTGCCGCCATGGTGTGCCAGGATCTGCGAGCTAGTCGGGGAAAGTCGGTGGCTTTGCGTATGTGCGTCCAACAAGTCCAGCTCGGCGACCCCACGACAACGTAATTGGCATCACCCCGGCACGTACTTCGTCCCTTGCCCGTTTTTCTTATCAGATGGACAGAGGGGTCCACTGCTAAGCCTTGTTCGTGTTCGCCCATGACGAATTGTTTTGGCTGTGTTTACGTAGGGAACCTGCTGCGCATGGGAAAGGTGAGTGTTCACTACCTCGAGGGTTTGAATCTTGATTGCCATGACACATGGCAGAATACGGCCCTCGGCTTACAAAGTAGTTGCGAATGTCAGTGATCTGGGAATGCGCGCCCGTGCGACTAATGACGCAGTGCAAGAAAGTTGCGCCGCTACGTCTTGCGTCTCTCGGAGGTCCGAATAAGCGTCAGTGTTCCTTTTCTTTATACCAAAGAGACTTCCAGAGAGTGCCCATGCGGGCCAAGGAGTACACTGCAGCACCGAAGAGACTGTTTAACGCAAGCGGGTCCACTTACCAGGAACGGAAGACGATATGCTTCTGACATGTCTTGCAGGGTCTCAGGCTGGGTGCAGGACAGAATCGAATCTATCGATCGTCTGCATGGCCGCCAAGGCTACCAGGAAACCGGTGAGTTGCGCAAGGGTCAAGACCCGAGGCTGTTAAAACATCACATCTGCCTGCCTTGAGCACCCACTGCCCACACGGACCCGCCCTTTCGTTGCGGTCTGACTTTTTGCTTCCGGCGTATTCGCGATCCTCCAACCTTATTATTGTGGAGAGTTGCGAAACCAATATTGTATAGAAAATCGACGGATGTCTGGTATTTCGGGCTGGAGATCACTTGTTCCCTGCAGCTAGACCCTTAGCCTCAAGTCGGAGACATGCCGTACGGTGAACAGTGTGAGGATGAGCAGGAAGGCCTCTTCATGTAGTGCTGCAACTCGTGTAGTTGCCAATTCTGGCCTTACGCTGGCTTCGGCTGGATGAATAGAGTCCCGGAATGGAAATCAAACGGCACATCCAACAGTATGCCGTCGGATATCGGGCCGCGAACCTAGAACAGGTAGCTCCTCCGCGGGTACGTATCCGACGCTGGGATGGAGTGGAAAAGGGAGCGGGACAACCGTAGCTTGGCGTGCGACTCAACTGCTGATGATCTGTGGATCCGGGAGGCCAGGGGGCTCTGTAGGCATTCTGCCTCTAGACGGAGTCCAGACGACATTGGATGACACAAGAGGTGCAAATACCCGGTAACTTGTACCACAGTCACCAATTATGCAGCTGCTGATGGTGTTTTGCACTGTTGTTGCGGCAAGCTCCTTCATCCCTTCCACGACGACGGACTCCACGAGTCCATACCATATGTAGGAAGTGTAGGAAACTCGATCCGGCGATGTGCTCGGTGAGAGTCCGGTTCGGCCCTGGTATCTCGTTCTCCGAAAAGTCAGCAGAACGAGTTTCTTGGCAAACGAGTCGTTACCCTGGACTTCTCAACGGCTCCCACGCAGCATCCCGCACACGCACCAATCACTCGGCATGCTTGTCGACGCCGGAGGCCCAAGAATGCACGTTGGTTCAACGGCACTCCACTGTAAACTTTATCAGATTATCAGATCATTTGATCAATGAAAATTGCCTTGGACATCCTGGCTCGCCATGCGCCGCTTCGGGCGACTCCTCCGTGTGTTCTCGCCCTCCCACATCTGCGCCCAACAATTCTCCGCCCGTCCTCAATGCCCACGGCCAATCTCGGGTGCTTTTTGCCTCTCGTATGATTTGCTTGGCATTGGGTTTGAGCCGTCAAACAACCAGCCAGTCCAGGGCCCCAGTGCGGGCGTTGCGCCCCCCCGGTTGCAGCAGATCCGCCGCGAATGGCGCCGCGGGCATGGTCATGTTGGGTTCGCAGCTGGTCCTGGTGCAGCTGTGCCACTGCGAGTGCGGCATGGGGTTTCCTCGTTGGTAGTACTGTAGCAGAAGACGCAACGTCGCGTATAAATCCAAGCCTCCCGCGCGCTCCTGGTAGGGATGTGCTCCACTGTCCCGTATCCTGTCCCGTCCGTTCCTCGCGGCGTGCCCTCTGACCTGTGCTGCCATACCGGGTCGACTTCAAGATGGCCGTCACCAGCAGCCCGTCGCCTCATGATATTGAGAGCGACGCCATCAGGAGCGGCTCGCACGAGAAGGATGCCGCCAAGCAGTGCGCCGCCAAGGAGGATGATTCCGACGACAACTCGCAGTTGAAGCAGGATGGCGTCAAGCAGGTCGAGGCCGTGACCCAAGTGTGGTCCAAGACAACGATGTGGACCGTTTTTGCCTTGTATGTCTCCGTGGACTATCACCTAATTGTTTGAAAGGGAAACAAGTAAACTCACCGCTTGTATCTAGGCTCTACATGGTCAGCTTTGTCGACACCCTTCTCCAGTCCGTCCACTCGAGTCTCCTAGCATATGTCACGTCGTCGTTCCGTGAGCACGGTCTCCTGGCTGTCACGGGCATCTTCGCTTCCATCCTCGGCGGCGTCAGCAAGCTTGCCATTGCCAAGATGATTGATATCCGGGGCCGTTGCGAGGGTTTCATGATTATGATTCTCCTCATCGTCGTCGGCATGACTATGAAGGCTCTCTGCCAAAACGTCGAGACGTATTCCGCGGGCCACACCTTCTACTGGGTTGGGCACACTGGCCTCGGATACATCATCGGTGTCGTCCTTTCCGACATGACGACTCTTCGCAACCGGATGATCATGTGGGGTCTCTACATGAGCCCTCGAATTGCAGATACCTTTGGCGGTCCTCGCATTGCCGAACTCTTCTACGAGAACTCGACCTACCGATGGGCCTTTGGCTCCTTTTGCATCATTCTCGTCGGCTTCTCTATCCCTGTGGCCGCCATCTTCATCTACCACGAGCGAAAGGCAAAGAAGTTGAGAATCCTGCCAGAGAAGAGCTCCCGGACGGCCTGGGAGGCGACCAAATTCTACTTTGTTGAGTTTGATGGTGCGTATCTAGTCCGCTCGCGGCAGTGGCCGCTCGATGGATGCTCCAGCACTGACCCATGCTCTGCAGTGGTCGGCATGTTCTTTACCATTGCTGGCTTTTCTCTGATCCTCATCCCCCTGAATATTGCCACTCGGGCCCCGAACGGTTGGGGAACCGGCTACATCATTGCCATGATTGTTGTCGGCTTCGCGTGCCTCGTCGCATTCGCCGTGTGGGAGAGGTGGTTCGCCAAGGTGCCCTACTTTCCGTTTGCGTACCTCAAGGACAGGACGATTCTCGGCGCGTGTCTGCTCGATGGCTTCCTGTTCATGTCTGTGTTGTGAGTATCTCCTCAACCTAGGCACAGCCTGAGCAAGAGGGATTTCTGACCTTGATTTATAGCTGCTGGGACACGTACTATTTCTCGTACTTGCAGGTTGTCCACAACCTCAGCATCTCCGTCGCGGGTTATACCCTCAACGCCTATGCGCTTACTTCGACCATCCTCGCCCCCTTCATCGGAATGTAAGTTTCCCGCTGCCGCAACTTTAAGTGACGTCGTGTGGCCTAACGTTGGACTAGTGGTCTCCGTTACTACGGCCGATACTACTGGGTCGCCGTCTCCGGCATCCCATTCTGCGTCCTGGGCACTGCGCTGCTGTACCACTTCCGTCAGCCTGGCGAGCGGCTCGGATACCTCGTCATGTGCCAGATCTTCCACGGCATCTCCGGTGGCCTCTGGGCCATGACAGGCCCGCTCGCGCTCATGGCCTCGGTCGGCCACCAGGACATTGCCGTCGTCCTCGCTCTGCACGGCATGTTTTCGTCCATCGGCCGGGCCATTGGCCTCGGTATCTCGGGCGCCATCTGGACCAACGACCTCCCCAGGGAGCTGAACAAGGCGCTGCCGGATTACGCCAAGAACCAGAGTGCTGCAATATACGGTGATATCAAGAAGCAGTTCGCCCACCCCATCGGCCACCCCATCCGCGACGCCGTCATCGTTGCCTACGGCGTGGTCCAGCGACAGATGGTCATTGCCGGCTGCGCCATCTTGCCTTTGATTATCATTTGCGTGCTGGTCTGGCGCAACCTGCCGATTGACAGGAAGCAGACCAAGGGCAATGTGTTCTAAGCGAGGCGGTGTGGTTGTGGGATGCTGGGGAGGAGCAGCAATGACGACATGCTCAAATACCTATATACTCTCTCTTCCCGTAACATGGCTCCTTGCAGAGATGCGCCGCCACGGCAGCATCCTGGGCCATTGCCTCGTGAACTGCAATGCGATACTGCCGTATGGGAGCGCTCGTAGAAACTGCCCTACGATGCGGATGGCAATCTGTCTTCTGACTGGCAAAAGGATTGGGCCAGATTTTCAGGTTGAATCACAGTGGCAAACTGACAAGAGAGGACGGTTGGGTTGATGTCTGCGCTCAGTGGTAGTACTTTGAGGCCCAAATAGGAAATCCCGGACATGATGGGGCTGGCACGCGGGGAGAGGGCGCGGCGCGTTCCGGGTCCGACCACGGGCTCGCTTCTCAGCCTCACTTGGCCAGCTGGGCCCGGTTGCGCGGCTGCGATGACAATGGCTGCACGGAGCAGGTCATTACGCGAATAGGCCCGAACCCAAGGGCGGTTGGCTGCCAGCTGCGAGGCGACAGACTGCGACGCATGCACCATCGTCAAGAAGTGGAGCCCCTGATGCCCCCCACAGCGGCATCAGCCTGGAGCAATTTAGAGGCTCCCCCGCCGAGTCCACGACCGTCCTCGCCGGCTGAGGTGCAGCGCTCGCCAGATCTCGACTTCATCATCTGCAACGGCCGTTGGATGCGCCGCCGTCGGATGCTGGCCGAGCATCGATCCAGGTGCGCCGGAGCTGAGGCTCGCTGTCCTGGTAGGTAGGTCCCGACTCCTCCCGACCAGCACTGGCCCTCTCTCGCATTGCCCTCCCCTCGGCTTCTGCCACTGCTGCCTAGATGGCATCCACGGAATCGCATCGCGACGCAGCCGACATAGGGAGCTCGTGCCTCGGTTCTGGCCTCGCACCGAGTCGCTGAAGCCGAACGAACGGCAGGCGGTGCAGACGCTGCTCGACTCGGCCAGGGCCGCCCACGGGCATCGCAGCAGCCAGTGCGCCATGCGAGAAGCAGCGCCTTGATCGGCAGCGCCGGCCTGGGGTCGTGACTCTTGACCATGGCCGCTGTCGATGAGGCAGCCGGCAGTGGCCATCAAACGTCTGTCTGCCTGTCCAGCAGAAGCACCTTGCACGTCGCTCTCCGCCTCGAGCCAAGGCCGGCTCAGACTCGATTCATCAGTCTCTTCCTGCGCCCTCTTGCCGTCCCAGCCTGTCCCATCCTGTCCTCCCCCCTACGCCGTGTCACACACCACAAGCCTTGCGCCGCACAGCTTCATTCACATTCGGTGCTAACCACCCCCACAGCACGCGCCGCGCTACATCTCCAGGCCGGCTTCACTCCCGTGAGCGGCAGACCCGGACGCCTATTCTCAGGCTCCGGGCACCGCCTCGCAACTCATATACGACTTTAAGCAGCATGTTTCGGGGCCGAAGCCCCGGTAGTCCCGAGTGACGCATTGACAGTTTACCTACCGAGGCCCCCTCGCCACCGCCGGAGACACCAGCCGCCCTCTGGCATTGCTTGCGAGCCGCCCGCCAGACTCGGAGTCGGCTGCGCGCGACGTTGCTGAGACGAGGCTCCCCGGCTGGCTTGGAGCTCGTGGGCCCAGGCCTGTTGATCGCCGCTTCGCGGAGCCCTGTGGAGACGTCGCTCGGACGTTGTCGACGTCGCGCGGATCGAGCCGCCTGCACCTGTTGCAGGGACGGGCCGAGCCTTCGTCTACCCGTTGCCGCGTCTTGTACTATGTCTTCCGCCGCGCCCCCTCGCCTCGGGGACGTGGACGTCTCTCTCCATGGCTTCAACCACCCGCCAGCGCAGTTTACAGGCCACGCCACGACCGTCCTCCATCAACAACTCCCTTCAACAGACAATGCCGAGACGGAAAGACACGATGATTTTGACAGCCCCGGCCAAGACCAAAACGACGCTTCGTCCAACTCGGATGAGCCTGCCAAGAAGAGGCGACGTAGCCGCAAAGGCCTGGGAAAGAGGTTTGAATGCCCAACTGAGGGCTGTGGCAAAAGCTATTCGAGAGCAGAGCACCTGTACGTCACTGTAGCCATCTCAAGCGCCATGGCCAACGCTTCGCTGTAGCGAAACTGACAGCATGCAGCTATCGCCACCAGCTAAACCACAACTCGAAGCAGGTCTTTCGCTGCGAGTACCCTGACTGCCCTCGCATGTTTGTTCGCGGGGACCTGTTAAAACGGCACATGGACCGGCATGCCGCCAAAGGGCCTCAGCTCGGCCGAAGGGATTCCATAGCCGGCCATCTGGCACAAGCTGCTGCCCCCGACGCCATGGCCGCCGAGGCCAATCGCCCCGACACTGCATTCAGAACTGTGCCCCAACCGCCCCTGCAATACCAGTCACCTCAAGCCCAACCGGGCAGCCCATATACACCTCTCAGCAATACGCCGCCCGCAGGACACCCCAACGGGACGCCATCTGTCGGTGCTGCGGAAGGCTATGGACTCGAAGCGGCCCTTGAGCACCACGTACCGCATGGTCTTCCGCATAGGTCATCGGCTGGGCCACCTCGCCCGTCAATCCAAACCAACTTCAACCCCTACGGCTCATTTCCACACCAAGGGGCCAACCAACCGGGTTTCCATCACAGCCACCCGAACGTCGCCTCACACCCCCCGGCACCTTTTGTGCCCCAGCAGAACGTGATGCCGATACACTTGCCGCCTACCCAGTATTCTCCTGCCCAGACTGAGGATGCACCGAGCGGCCCGAGCCAGGCGTATGCCGCGACCACCTCGACAGACTATTCGGACTCGACACACCGCCAGTCCGCCGAGATGATGGTTCTCGACCAGATGGCCATGTTGGGGACGGGGCCAGTATTCGGAGACGACGGAGCACTCAACAAGTCGCCATATGTCGGCATGCCCGAAGATTTCATGGCATACTTGTTCAATTCGCTGCCGAGCACAAGCTCCCCGGCCAGCCAGACACTGCCAGCTCCAAGTTCCAAGTACGTCATCGCTGGCAACTCGCTTGACAAATGTTCGACTTTGGCTAACAGCATATCTAGCTACGGTGATTTGCAGGGCCATCAATACCCTGCCGCCTATCTCGGCGGCGAAAACACATCCATGGGGTACTTTCCGGCGGCGCCACAGCAAATCATGGCAGTCAACAATCTGCTCGACCAGAATGCCCCCGAAGCCAGCATCTCGGAAGAGAAGAGCGAGGAGCTATTCGATCTGATCAAGGACCGGTTCCACGAAAACGACCTGCCGCCTATCGAGCGCCACAGAGACAGCATCATTGGCGGCGACCGCGCAAGTGGCAATCACATGTTGAGCCGACGAATGATGCAAGCGTACATTTCTTCTTACTGGTACCACTTCAGTGATCAGATGCCCATCTTGCACAAACCTACCTTCTGCTCTGACAAGACGCCAAACCTCCTCCTCCTTGCTATGATGACCATTGGAGCGGCGTGCTTGGACAGGACCCACAGCCAGCAGGTCATGAAGGCCGGTGCCAAGATCTCAAACTTTCTTGCCCGGCATCTGCGCTGGGAGATATTCATGGATTGGAATTTCCGGCCGCCGGCAAAGCTGTGGGTATTCCAAGCCCTCATCCTGCTGGAGTTGTACGAGAAGATGTTCTCGACGCGAGAGCTGCACGAGCGAGCCCATATTCACCACGCGACTACGATTACGTTGATGCGGCGGGGACGGTCTCTCATTGGCAAGTCCTCGTTGGACTCTCCGCCCAGCAACCCTCGGGATGGGCAAAACGGGTCACATCACTCCTCGACTGGCGGTGCGGCTCAGACGCCAGACGAGTGGTGGAGTCACTGGATCACGAGCGAGGCGACGCGACGAGCGGCGTTTGCAGCCTTCATAGTCGATACGACTCATGCCACCATGTTTGGACACTCGGGGGTGATGGTTGCCCACGAAATGAGACTGGCGTTGCCTTGCGACGAGTCGCTGTGGCGAGCCACGAGCAGTGCCGAGGTGGCTAGAGTTGAGTCCAACCTCAGTTCCCAGGGCATCAAGCCCATGTCGTTTCTCGAGGGTCTGAAACGCACATTGAGCCATCAGGAGATGCGGACGACATCCTTTGGAAGAACAGTTCTCATGGCAGGGCTGCTCAGCGTGACGTACCACATGCACCAACGGGATCTCCAGGTCAACATCTTGGGCGGCGGCGTGATACGCGCGCTGGGTGGTCGTGACAAGTGGCGAGCAACTTTGACTCGAGCATATGATTCCTGGAAGGCCGACTTTGACAAGGCGCTGGCGCAGAGTGAGCCGTCGAGCGATCCTTACCGACACGATGCGGCAAAGCACGAGTTTAACATTGTCTTCGCGAGCCGCACGGTCTTGCATCACCTGGCGCACATGGCCATGCACGCCGACATTGTGGATTGCCAGATCTTTGCCCGCGCCAAGCGACTGCTTGGGCGTAGCATCGGGCCGCAGGAGCTGCATGGTGCTGAGCGCAGAATACAGGAATTCTGGGCACATACGGCGCGCGCCCGAGACGCGACGTACTATGCTCTCAAGTTTCTATGCTCGGTGCTGTTGCCTGGAGCGGACGGAGCGCCGCCGCACGTGCAAGGGCACTACCCAGACAAGGCGTACGAGGCGCGGTACGACGTGCTCATGAACCGGCCATGGGTGCTGTACTTTGCGGCGCTCGTCGTGTGGTGCTACGGCTTCGCCTTGGAGGGACCATGCACAGAAACGCTGCACGCCACGACGCCGCATGAGATTCAGCACGAGATGCGGAATTACCTGGTCAGGTACGGCAACATCGCGGACCCCAACGAACTGCACTCGATGAGAGGCGTCAACAACAACACGGCGCTGTTGATGGTGCTCAAGGACTCGTTTGAGAATACGCGGTGGGACCTGCTGCACGAGGCGGCGAACCTGTTGCGAAACTGCATCATGCTCAACGCAGGAGGCATCATTGTGTAGGGTTTTGGAGTCGTGCTGAGCCCAGGAATGACAGGCTGGTGTACATACGGTAGGCTATCTGACGGGAGAGGTAGGTCGGCTCGTTGTGTCTTTATATACCCCAAGGGCGGTTGGGTGGTTCAGGTGCTGGCTCGCGGGCTCATTGGCCTGCGGAAGCCGCGGTGGTAGGACCTACGTGTGGCGTTGGAGATGCGTAGACGGTACAAAAGCCTTGTGTCATGGGCAGTGCAACTATACAAGACGTGAGACTGTTGTGCTCGTACAGATTGGCCTTGCAGCAGACGAAAGCATGCAGGATTCAAGGCAACCAGAGGGATTCTCCCATCTCCCGGCACCAAGACCAACGGGGATTCGGGCAGTAGAGGATACGTAGGCACTCCGTAGTGAAGGCTCTTATTGCTCAAAGAACGGGGGCCAGAAAACGTTGTCTTGGAATAATATCTCCGAGCCAAGTTGCCGAGGCACTCGCCAGTCAGTTCGGCTCTTGCGGCTTGATGCGGCCGGGCTCCACTGTTAACCGCCGCAGGAGTGGGGAACTCCAGCTGGACCCCACCATGAGGCGGCCGGAGCTTGAGAAACTCCATTTATCTCCGACAGTCCACCGATTCACCACGCACGCTCTGCTCCTTCAACAACCTTGTTTCATCTTTGCCATCCGCCTCACTCGAGACTCTCCCTTGCTTCCTCCACGCACAGTCCAACCGACGGCAGCGGCAACACTTGACTAGACTCTGGGCAGGTGGGCAGCAGAGCGCATCGAGCACCAACCCCGCCGTTCGAGATGGCGCTCTTGACGTCGCTGCCCCCCGAGATTCTTCACAATATCTTCCAGTGGCTCTGCCCGGAGGATCTGCTGCTGCTTCCCCGCGTCTGCCGCCTGTTCCATGGATATGTCAAGGGCAACTGGAAGCTGTGTCGCGATGTGTACATGCGTACGCTGGTGCGTTTCTGCCTCGCGTCGACGTGGCCATCGCTCATCAGCAGCTGTGCTGGATGCGTGCGACGAGTGTGAATGCTGACCCATTGCAGGACACGCCCGAGGATACCAACCTGGACTGGGAAACCGAGCTGCATGACTTGTTGAAGCTCGAGTCCATCTGTCGGCGCGAGACGGCTGCAGACAAGGTGAGGCAGCGCGTCTAGTTTCCCCTCATGCCCGACTAACTCATTCATGCAGGAGCACGAACTAGAGTTTGTCTGCCGAACCGTGGAAAGACTGCTCAAGCACGCCTCCTCGCAAGGTCAGACGACCGACAACTCCCATACTCACTGCGCATCACGAAACACCGAATTCCTCGCGGAGCTATTCAAGGACCAGTCGACTCGCGAGGCCTTCCTCCAGCGGTCATTCCTCTTTGACAGGGTTCGAAACGAGCACCGCCACCCGATACGTCGTGGCCAGTTGCCGACGCGAGAGCAACAACAGAGCGCCAAGCTTCACTGCTTGTACGGCAAGCCGATCCTCAACCCTGGCAGACTCAGGTCGACCAGGACGTATCCGTTTGCCGTCTCCAAAGTCTACGACCTGCGCCAGTACACAGACCTGACGGAATGGGGCCCCTTCATGGACGACACGACCGATCGGGTGGACTGGGAAAAGATGGAGGCTATACTCGTCGTCTTGGGCTACAACATCACCATGAGGCGCGTGTCCAAGCTCTTCAGTGATGTATGGGACACTCCCTTCTCTGGGTCTTGGCCCAAGAGCTACATGCCCTCTCCGAAGGCTGAGGTTACACCTCTGGACGGTAGTGATCCGTACGGTGTGACTGGCACTTGGTATCGCGTTCGTAACCCACATGAACGGCGGCGCACGCAGACTAGAAGCTGACAAGACATCAGATTGTGTGTTTCCTCGACTACAACGACTTCTTCAACTACAACTTCCCCGCCGGCGCTGATGTCCCTGCTGATTCTCCCCGGCCAGTCCGCGATGTCGGCGAAGCTACCCGGCTGATCATCATGAGGAACTATGTCACTGCTGTAGAGCCCCCCGGTCCAGACGATGGCCAGGCTCTACCGGTGGTGCATTTCAGAGGGGTGTCCCGATCGCTCGACGACTCGTGGGACAACAATGCCAACTCTGATCTCCGAGGTAGGTGCTCTAGCATCCCAACCCTGGTCTCGAGATTGCAGCTGAACTAAAGCGGAAGCTTTCACGTCGAAAGGCACGGTACGCCTGACAAAGGAAGGCGAAGTTCGATGGACGACCACATCCATCTTCCACGGCGAGGAGCGCTGGCGGAGCGAAGGTATCCAGATTGGCGGCGTAAGATCAGCTCGCGGTGTTGTGGGGAACTGGTTTGACAAGTGAGTTTGAACACACTGCCGGCCAGGGCGGCGAATCCAAAAGCTGATGTCGAGCTAGAGACTTTGATGTACACGGACCGGCCGGCCCGACGGCCTTTTGGAAGGCCAGCGATACGGCGGGAACAGTCGACACAATCCACGATCTGCTTACCAACGACTTCTTGCTCACGTACAGCACCGTCGCCTACATGGATGATTCGGACCCCGAGGCAGAGATGGACTATGAGGACGAAGAAGACGACGAGGAGCTGGACGACGACGTGGATGCCGAGCCCGTGTCGAATGAGCTTCCGGGCCTGCTGCTGGACGCACAGCTCGAGGTGGCGGACATTGTGCAGCAGGCCGGGCAGGCCGGGCAGACAGAGCAAGCTTGAGGGGGCCGGACTGCGTACAGGATGCATGTCTATTTGTGATGTATGAAACCCGACTCTTGAGTTGTTGCGCATTTGTACCGGGCCCCCTCTGTAATGTTCTTATCGCTGCTAGTCGTGCCAACGCAGGGCTACCCCCCCGAGACGCTCGTCCTCACAGGTTCGCCTCGGGATCGATATTCACCTTGCCATGATCACACATGCACAGCAGCTGGCCGTCGCTCTTGCGCTTCATGACACCACGCAAGGAGCTGATGCGCTTGCCGACCTGGACGATGTGGCACTCGATGATGACGTCCTCGCCGAGGCGGGCGGGCCGCATGTAGGTGACGTTGAGGGTGCGGGTGACGCCGAGGTACTCCCAGAAGCCGGGGCGGTTGACGAGGATGAGGGACATGGTGGTGCAGAAGTCGAAGAGGGTCGCCGCAGCGCCGCCGTGGAGGCTCTGCAGGCGATTGCAGTGGTCGGGCTGGACGGTGTAGGTGAAGGTGACGGAGGGGTGGGGGAGGGCCGAGGAGGTGGATTGGACGGCGAGGTAGGGGACGAGGGCGGTCATCCAGTCCTGGGAGTCGAGTTGTGAGTTTCACGCAGACGGACGGCGAGGGAGACGGCGAGAGCTTGGGTGTCTGGGAGGTGCTTACACCGGCCCTGAGGTGGCCATGCTCGTTCTTGGTGAGCTTGAGCCAGGCGTTGATTCTGTCCTCGGGGGTGCCGTGGAAGACGGGGCAGTACTCGACGGGTTTCTGGCCGTCGCTCATGGCTGCGGTCGGGCCTGTAGTTCTACACAGACATGTGTTGATGTGGTGGAGTGAGATCCGGGGATGTGGGGTGCGATGAGCGATGGATATTGTCCAGAGTTGCGTAAGCGTCGCCGGGGTTGAGCAACAATGGTACAAGTAACGCGACAGGTTGCGCCAGAATCTACGATCGTACATGCAAGAAAGAAACGGATGTCTGAGTGATGGGGTTGTGACGACGAGAATGGGCTGCACAGGCCCTAGGGTCAAGCCACCTGCATGTTTAGGTACCCACCTGCGGACGCGGTACAATTGCCGAGCCGAGGCGCTTCACCGGCCCACCCGCGACCTCGCTTCACCACCAGCCCCCTCGTCCAGGTGCCGAATCGAAGCTGCGCGAGGTGAGGTGACTGTGCACACGCACATCTCCATCCTCCGCCCGCCGGCATGGAGTTCGTCACGGCCCTGCGCGGCACCTTTGACGACAACAAGCCGTCCCTGTTCGAGGTCCTCTCCGAGCAGCAGCTCAACAGCCTCCTCCCCCCGACCCTGCGCTACCTCCTCACCGTCGCCACCCAGCGCCACCCGCGGCACCTGCTGCGCATCCTCAACTCCTTCGATGAGCTGTACGCAGGCTCCATGCTGCTCGTCGAGCGGCACTATCTGCACACCCGCGGCGGCTCCTTCACCGAGAACTTCTACGGGCTCAAGCGCGAAAGGGCACTGCGCGGCGAGATTCCGCGCGCGAGCCTGGCGGCGCCGCACCTGGTGCGCGACACCCTCAAGCTGACCACGGCCGACGTGTGGAGGAACCTCGCCGTGCTGGTCGGCGTGCCGTACCTGAAGAGGAAGCTGGATGAGAGCTACGAGGTGAATGCGCCCAGGGCCCTGCTCGGCGCCGCCTATACGCGCATGCCCGACAACCCGACTCTCCGCGACCGCTTCCTGCATTACTACAGATGCTTCCTGCGCAACATATACCCCAGCGTCAACGCCGCCTACTGCTTTGCGATATTGGCCTTCAACCTGGCCTACCTCTTCGACCGGACGAAATACCACAACCCGCTGATGTGGCTGATTGGAACGAGGCTACGGAGGATGACAATGGCAGACCATCAGGCCATAGAGGCGCTGGCCAACAAACCAAAGCCCGGCTCGAGCGCACGCCCACGGTCAATCTTCTCCCCGAGCGAGTTGGGTTCCAAGGTGCTGTCGAGCTTGTCGCTGCTACTGCCGATGAGCATATTCGCACTCAAGTTCTTGGAATGGTGGTATCAGTCCGACTTTGCGAAGCAGCTGTCGCGAAAGGCGACCGAGCACATCGATCTACCTCCACCCGTCGTCTCGGGACCCCGGAAGAAGCCCACACCCAAGAACGCGCAAGACGCCGACGAGAAAGATTCCCACGTTGCGGCGGAAGAGGCGCCGGTTGCGACGCCGTCGATGCTACCGATTTACGTTGTCCGAGCACCGCAAGACACGTCGGCGTGTCCGATATGCCAAGACGATATCGTTACCCCGACAGCCTGCCAGACGGGCGTCGTATACTGCTACACTTGCATCCACAAGTGGATCGACGGTACGCACGACAGGCAGGAAAGCTTCATGGAGGGGCGCGTCGGCAAATGGGAGAGCGGCCAGGGGCGGTGCGCAGTCACCGGGAGACGCGTCCTTGGCGGGACGGAGGGCCTGAGACGAATCATGGTCTAGACGATCGGCGACGGCGCGCGACAGGGAAGAAAGGAGAAGATGGACCGCGTCATGGCGAGTGAAAAGGCTGGGTTCGCAAATCTCTGGCATTTGGGCCAAATACCCGGGCCGGGTTGGAGAGCGCTGTGTCGCCATGGAGAGGCATGTAGATGATGTCTGGGCCAGTAGGAGGCGACCGTTGGGCCGGTTCTGGAATGAAGACCCTCGCGCAACCATGCTGGGCGACCGACGACAAGCCTCCCAGCTGCGCAACCCGGTTTTTGTCGCCGGCATGTCTTGGATAGACTTCCAATTCCGTCGTCTCGGGTACCGGAGTTGCGGAAGCCGTGAGCCACACTGACACTACGCTCGGCTGGACGGCCGTCTGGAATTGAATACGCGCCTAGAGCGTACGAGACAAAGCCAATTGTCGAAGAGGTTCAGCAGGTGACAATGCGACAATGGCCTCTCGCCGCCGAGGCGCCAAGGCTGTGCCTGGGGACTGGAATGCTTCGACAACCAACCTCGTGGTCAGCGCTGCCGTCTGCACCCCGAGCCACGATATCGCGCGTTCCGTCGAGTCGCCCAGCCTCGAGCCCATTCCAAGAACCCCTGCCACCTGATGTAGCAGTCTGTCTATATATGGAATCGAGTTGTCGCGACGGCTGCTTTGCTCTTGCTCTCCCCTTGCTGTCCAGAGCTTCTGCTGTGACCCAAACGATTCTCTCTTGAACCTTTGGGCCGCTCTTTTCCAATTCTCAAGCACTGGTGATTGGCGAAGATGGCTTACGCTCTGGCCACGTCCTACGCGGGAGCCTCATTGCTGTCGGGCTTCAACTGGTTCGACGGCCGTGATCCTTCCAACGGCTACGTCGCCTACCAGAGCAGGAACAGTGCCGAGGCAATGGGCTTGTTCTCCGTCGATGAGAGCACCGGGGTGGTGAGGCTGGGCGTTGACCACACGAATACCTATGCTTTGAATGAGGGCCGGCCGAGCATCCGGCTGGAGAGCAAGGCGGCGTACAACGAGGGCCTCTTCATCGCCGACTTTCTGCACATGCCGCCCTCGCATTGCGGTCTCTGGCCAGCATGCAAGTCCCATCTCCCGCCGCGGCCGCGCCCCTGGAACGACGGACACTAACCAAGCCACAGTCTGGACATATGGCACCAACTGGCCCAACGGCGGCGAAGTCGACATCATCGAAGGCGTCAACACGGCGCACCAGAACGTCATGTCGGCCCACACGGCCGACGGCTGCACGCAGAGCCCGTCGCTGGCAGGCCTGTTCTCCGGCGAGCAGCGCAACGCGGACTGCGCCGTCGGGAACACGAACATCGGCTGCGGCTTCAGCCCGCCGGCCAGCGACACGTCGTCGTACGGCGACGGCTTCAACGCCGTCAACGGCGGCGTGTACGCGATGCAGTGGGACTCCAGGCACATCAAGATCTGGCACTTTGCGCGCGGGGAGATCCCGCGCGACATTCAGCGCAAGAGACCCGATCCCACGGGGTGGAAGCTGCCGGAGGCGGTGTTTGGCGGGTCGAGCTGCGACGTGAAGTCGTTCTTCAAGGACATGAGCCTCGTCATCAATATTGTAAGTCATGACACCGCGACTTGGGAGATTGTTTGGAAACTGACCGTGAGGTAGAACTTCTGCGGCGATTACGGCAACGCCGTCTGGGGCAAGTCGGATCAGTGCAACGACTACGCGCCGACCTGCGCCGAGTACGTCGGCAACAACCCGCAGGCCTTTGCCAACGCCTACTGGGACGTGCAATACATTGAGGCGTACCAGCTGTCCAACCGCACCGCGGCACCGACCGCCGAGCCCACGACGACGACGACCATCACCTCCTTTTCCACGACGACGGTGACCGTCGGCGGCGGCAGCCCCAAGACCGGCATCACCACCTCGTCGTCCGTCCCCAAGAAGCCGTCCGCCACCGAGGCGCCCGCCAACCCGGCCAAGATCGACAGGTTTGCGTACCTGGGCTGCTTCGGCTCGAGCAGCGGCTTCCAGACGTTCCGCAAGGCCAAGGACAGCGCCGACATGACGCTCAAGCTGTGCGTCGACGCCTGCGCGGGCAGCACCTTTGCCGGCGTCTTCGAGAGCCAGTGCTACTGCGCGAGCGCTCTCGACGCCGACACGCGCGCCATGGGCGCCGAGGAGGGCGGCGTGTGCGACCACGCGTGCCCCGGCGACCGCCGCGAGTTCTGCGGCGGCCTCGTCGAG
>PKSG01000048.1:0-31837 GCA_002916505.1 Tolypocladium paradoxum | reverse complement strand
CTGCTCCGCGCGCACCCGCCGCCGCAGCACCCGCCGCCGCCCCCGCCGAGGTACGTGACCGTCGTCGAGGTGCTGCTCGACGACATGGGCCTGTGGCAGGGCAGCACCGGCCGCCGGCCGCGCAGGGAGCAGCGCTGGGCCGCCCTCGACGTCGTCGCCGGCAGGGTCGTGGATGGGTTTGCGAGGGCTGAGAGGCCATGTCCCGGGCCGAGGCTGGCGGCTGGCTTCGGGGGGCCGTGACCTCCATGTCGAGGACAACATCTCGCGATACTGCTTCATGCTTGCAACATGTACTTTAGCTTAGGACCAGCTCCGTATCAGACGTCAGGGCAGGGCACCATAAACAAAGGGGCATCACCGACGCACGCACATCAACGTCACCGGCATCAGACCTGCTCGCCAAAGTGTGCTTTCAAATCAACGTACGCGCAAATTACAATAGCCCACCCTTCCTACCGCCCCGATTAGGCCCGCCCCCGACCGCTCAGTCACAAACAATGCCGTTTGCTTCACAATTCACACGTCGCTAATCCTTCCAGCGTACACGCTCCCCCTTTCCTCACCCGTCTCCCCCCTCCAGCCCACCCACTGGGGGCTGTTGCTGGGCAGGACGAGTATTGATAAATGAAAACAACAAGGAACCATCCGACCAAGCAAGCCACACGCCGCCTCGCAACAGCACGCAGCCTCCCCCCTGCTCCCGAGTCCCAGGCCAGGGACCCGGGATGCGTTCCCGCAAATAAGCCGTATACTAAACAATGTTCGCTTCAACAACCTCCTCGTTTCCAGCCGACGAGGGCCACGGTGGGGAATGGAAGCGGTGCACTCGGGATGCCATCAAGTGATACAAGAAGAATTTCCTGGAAGGGATTCTAGTCTAAGATTGTTCAAGTGGGAGGGGGCTGTGACGAGCACGACTATCGCGGGGATACCGCGCCGCTGAGCTGGGGGGAAGAGGCCGACGCAGAGAGCATTTCGGACCGTCGGTTGTTCTTCCAAAAGTCGATGGCCTCGACCACGTCTTCTCCTCGCTCATCCTGGTATGCAAACAAAATCTAAACCATCGTCAGCGACACAGTCCCCGGCAGAAGGGTGTAGCCTGTTGCAGCATACCTCATGAGTGCTGCTGTGAAGCATCCGAATGTT
The DNA here is from genome assembly GCA_002916505.1 of Tolypocladium paradoxum. NCBI lineage: Eukaryota > Fungi > Ascomycota > Sordariomycetes > Hypocreales > Ophiocordycipitaceae > Tolypocladium > Tolypocladium paradoxum. The sequence goes on along the minus strand of PKSG01000048.1, from coordinate 30,691 downwards.
CTTGTGGGGCACAATGTGCACCGCGCCGTTCTCGATGTTCCGCAGCTCGATAAAGTTGGGCTCAAATGCGAGGATCCAGGGGTAGCTGAGGGCAAAGCTCTGCGGAGTGCCCTCCCAGTCGATGCGCCACTCGGGTCGCGCTCGCCACCCGTTCCTGTTAACAAAGAATGAGAACTCCGAGTAGTTCAACAAGAACTCTCCGTTAAGGCGCTCAATGTGAATGGGCCTGACCCCTTCCTTGCGCGCGACAAAGTCGAGCGAGGTGTCGGCCTGGTCCAGCAGCGACTGCGTCTCCAGTGTCTCGAGCGACACAACCTCGAAGCCCCTGGCGCATGCCACGCAGAGCTTCGACTTGAGGAAGTGGACCGACGACGACTCGGTTGGGATGTAGAACTCCTTAAACGGTCTAAGCTCATCTTGGCCGCCAGCCATGAACTTGCCCAGGCCCTTTGCCTTCTTGGCCTTGGTCATGGCATCGTTTGGTTCAAACACCTTGATGGTCGTCGACAACGCCGAAGACTTGACGCAGCACACGAGGTGCCTGCCCAGGCAGATTCCAGTCTTGAAGAAGCTGCAGTGATTCTGAATCTTCTTTGGTCGCTTGGCCAGGGCCGGCTCGTCGGGGTTCAGAGCCGACAGCGAGTACGACTGCAGCGTCTTGTTCGAGAGCACCAGCAGCAGCTGATACTCCTCCAGGATGTCGATCTGGGTGACGCTCGTGGTCTCCAGCACTCTCCTGGGAACCTGCTCCCTGTTCTTGCGGTCCGACAGATAAATGCCATTGTCCGTGCCAAACAGGAGCTTACGGCCACCGTCTGTCCATAGTCAGTACTAGTCTCATCGTCACAACGACTCGCGAGCGTGCTTACCAAAGGGCGTAACGCAGTTGATCTGGTTGGTTCCCACGAAAAAGTTGCTCGAGATGACCGTCGTGTTGAAGAAGTCGGCGCGACCACGAAGTCGCTGCTGCGCATTGTCGATAACTTCAAGCCACTTTTTGCGCGCCGTCTGGTTCGCAGCGAAGAGCGTGAGCTCGTATCCCGCCTTGCCCAGATGGCGAAAGGTAATCGGCCATCCATCTCCCTTCTTGGCTTCCGAGTTGTTCGCCCTGATCGACGGGATCAGACTCGTAGAAGAGCGCTTGATGCCCTGGACAGGAATAACCTCATCCATCTCGCGGATCGCGAGGAGCTCCAAGGGGATCGGCCGTCGATATGCCTTGTACTCCTCATTTTTGCCAGTCTGCTTGATGCGCACGAGTAGCACGGCGTGGTCGAAGAGGTATGACGTGATTTCCGCAATGGGATCGGTAGCCGACTTCTTGAGCATGCACTTAAAGACAAGTTCGCGGCCCTCCTCTGTGAGTTTGAGATCAACCCTCTCGTTGGGCCTGAACCTCACCTGCTCGTGGAGCCGCCGTAGGTTGAATCGGTTCTCCGCCTTACCGGATTCGGCGTTGACTCTCCCGAGAAGATCTCGGATCATGGTGAGCACCTTGGGAATGTCCTCCTTGTCAGAGTTCTCGCCTTCGGTGTACTTCAACACGTTCTCGAGCAGAAGGGGGTATCGCGCGAGACGCGTGGTGGGCTTGGTGAGATAGCCGTTGAGCTCCAGCTTTCTCGACTCCTTCCGTCGCTCAATCTCATCTACGAACTTGCTGAAGAAGGGGTTGATGGCTCGCTCGTTCTCAAACTCAAACTTTCCCTCCAGCTGCCTGGAGCCGTAATAGATGAAGGGCTCAAAGTGCGGCACGTATTCGAGGAAGACGTCGCCAATGTTGTGGACAATGGGCTCCTTTTGCTGCCGAACCGTCAGAGAAGACGCAAACCGTGAGCTGACGCCGTGGATGCTGGGATGATCGACAATGTTGCTGAAGATATTCTTGACGACTCTTTCGCGGCGATGCAGGGGGATCGGCGACGCCTTAGACCGCAGAGGGAGGACCCAGAAGTCGCGGAGATACTCCAAGTCCTTGACAAAGTCGCGCTCGGTGTAGCAGATTTCCGAGATGACCTCTTGCCTCTTCTTCTCCCTCTCGCTGACGGCATCCGCGATTTCCTTGGGCACAGAGTTGATCCAGAGCTTCTGCTCGTCAGTCTTGTCGACCTCGTCGTCATTGACGCTTGCAGAGTCTTCCTTGCGCAGGCCGGGACCCATCTTCAAATTCAGCCTGGAAACCTGCTCCAACCTTCGAGGGCAGGCGATGGAGTAGCAGAGTTGGTCTCTTGTGCAAGTCGGCGAGTAGCACTCCGAGAGCAAAACAAAGACACCGTTTACGGGAGACTTATCCTCTGGCTCGTCCATCAGGCTTTCCCTGAACTGGTACATTTCCGACTGCGCGTCTCGCAGCCGGTGTTCGTACGTTACGTCGTGGAAGAATTTCTGCGCGTCCAAGGCTCGTCCAAGGAGCAGGGCTAGGTTTCGGTCCGTCGTCCGGATAATATACGACAGGACATCGACCGCTTCGGAACCGCTAAAGGCATTCTTGTAGGTAAGTTCGTTTTTCGTTCGATCCCCTATGATGATCTTTCTTCGGAAGCACTCTGCGACTCTCGAGAGCAGAGCTGGATACACAAGGGGTGGTCGTATCTTGGTCGCGGTGGCAGGCCGCTCGCTCTCGACCGATTTGCTCCTCGAGGGGCGCTGGACCACCGTAGAGGCATCAGACTCGGCCGGAGCTATCGTTGGCGCGATGCTAGAGACCATCGACATGGTCCTCGAATGGTCAGGGGCGCCGGAGGACGAGGCCATGCTCGTGGTGCGTGTCTGCGTGCCAGGAGGAGCACTTGGATAGCCATGCGACGTGGGCGCCTCCGCCGGAACACGTCGGTTCGGAATGACCCGGCCGCTCATGGTTTGATGGGCATCTCTGTCCTGCGGATGAAACGTGCCAGTCATGGACATGGAGCGGTCTTCGTGTCGTTCCGGAACCACTCTGCCCTGGGCCGTCGTCCTCGCCGAGTTTTGACTGCTGTACTGAGCATGTCGAAAATGGCTCGCGTGCGACTGCTGGTAGGAGCTCGGCGGTGGGTGGTACATTTGCGGGCGCGGCGCAGAGGCGAGGGACTGGGAGCGATAAGGGTCGCTGTGCAGTGCAGGCCCGGGCCCGCCCTGATAGGGCCTCTGCGGTGGTTGATGTCTCGCTCCAGCAGCCTGTGCCGGAGGCCCTCGAGACTCAAATCGCGGAGGGGGCGGGCCTCCAGGGCCGGGATAAGGCCGCCTGGCCTGCTGCTGATGCTGCTGCATGTACTGCGCCTGAGGAGACGGCACCTGGCTGCCAGAGGCGGCCCGCTGGCCGGGATAGTACCCGGTCGAGTCGCTCTGGCGGCTTCTCGCCGCCGTGGGATCGCGTTCACCGTAGTATCCCTGCTGCTGCCGCGGTGGAGGCTGGCGATGCGGGCTTGGGCCTGGGCCCATCGACGGCATGGGATGCGAAGACGACGACGTCATGGTCTGGGACCGCCCGGGCGGAGGAGCGGCGCCAAAGATGTTAGAGAAGGCGGCATCTCGCTGGTGGTTGCTGGCATCGGGGTGGCCGCGTGGTGGGCGTTGTTGTTGCGGAGCTGCTCGAGGATCATAATGGTAATCCGCCATGGTGACAGCTGCAGACGGCGAGAAAGTCCTGTGTCAGCGGGCAAGGCACTCGAGGGCGGCGTCGAAAACACCACGAGCAGGGCAAACCAACCGTTGCGATGCCTCGAGGGCCGCCAGCGGGCAAGAGCTCAAAATCGCGGCTGACCGGATGTCCGGACAGTCGACGTTCGACGGGGAGCAGCGCCGCCGTCGGTCGACGTGGAGGCTGGCCGGTGTCTCGATTGCAGAGGACTGCGTCGCCCTCGTGTAGATGTAGGATGCGTGGTCGACCCTTTTTGCTTCGGGGGACGACGCGAGCGAGTTGGCTGGAGGGAGCAACACTCGTCGGACGAGAAGCAGCACCCGAGGCTGCGTCGGGGTCCCTGCCCAAGGATCGTCCGCTCGCTCGGTCGCACGTTCCGGGGGCGCTCGAGGCGGGAGCGAGGCGCAGGACAAAGGTGTCAGGCCGAGGGCATCAGCGTGAGCGGGCACAGGAATGCGCTGCCGGGCGAAGCGGGCAATTGGCGATCGCAACAGGCCCAGGTGAAGGTGGCGGGCGCGGTGGGTGGTGGTCCAAGAGAGACGGAGAGGGTTATCTACCTAGGTGGGTAGGTAGGTAGGCCGTTCTGGTTCGGCCCAGCAGTTAGGTACCTTGCTTTAGGTCGTTGGCTGGCTGTGCGGTGCTGTGCTGCCGTGCTGTTCAGTTCTGCGCCGTGCTGGGGTGCCAATTTGGGCTGCTGCTGGAAGCGATGCCGTTGGGGATACCGGCGCTGGTACCACCCGCCAGCGTTTCTCCCGGGGCTGCAGGCACTGATGCACTGCGGCCAGGGGCTGCGCTAGCGACCGTTGAATTACCTAGGTACCTACCTAAGGTACTGCCTGCGAAGCTCTCGGACGGGCCGACGGCGCTGACGAAACCATGTGATGCTCTACAATCCGAGCACCGGTGAAGCTCCCTGCGTTCCTCGCGCACCCCGTTCAAAATACCCAAGTCCAACAGGACCTAACCGGCATGTACTGTCGCTGTCACCAGCCCCAAGTCGCCCGAACCCGGTGGCGACAGTCAGTTTGGACCCAGCTCCTTCCTGGCTTAGCGGCCAGCCGTCGCAGATAAGGGGAGCAGCTAAATCACGTGCCTGGTCAGGAGGCCGGCTGCCGTGTGATTGGCCGCCATGACGCCAGTCGCAACCTGGCACCAGCTTCCCTCCAGTAGCCTGGACCTGCGACGGCTGCGGAGTACTTCCAACTCCAAGCTCCATCAAGTCGCCAACATCGACAGCCCGCTGTTGTTCCTCCTCCGCCGGCAGCCACCCTCCGCTCACGATGGATTCAGAGCTTGCTCCCAAGTTCGCCCCCTTCTTTGGGATGGTAAGTGCGGTCCGGCATCATCGAGCACGAGTCTCGAGGCGCTAACGCGGCCCGTCGCAGGCCGGCATCGCGTCCGCCATGATCTTCGGATGTAAGCCATTCTTCGCCTCTCCGCCGGACAGATCGTCCATGTTTCCATGTGGATTCTAAACGCTATATACAGCCATCGGCGCTGCCTACGGTACCGCGAAGTCCGGCATTGGCATTGCTGGCGTGGGCACGTTCCGACCAGACCTCATCATGAAGGTAATGCTGGAGATCCATACGCCAACGAAGCCAACATCTTCTAATGCCGCGAGCAGTGCCTGATTCCCGTCGTCATGTCCGGCATCATCGCCGTCTACTCGCTCGTCATATCCGTCCTCATCGCCCAGGACCTGAACCCGCCGGGCAACGAAACCTACTCCCTGTTCGCGTACGTCTCCCACGAATTCCAAGGTCAGTCGCGCGTCTCGGTCGTCTAACATGTGGCAGGGGTTTCATGCATCTGGCATGCGGTATCGCGGTCGGCATGACTGGCCTCGCGGCAGGCTACTGCATCGGCATCGTCGGTGACACTGGCGTTCGGGCCTACATGGAGCAGTCCAGGATCTTTGTCGGCATGGTCCTCATCCTTATTTTCGGCGAAGTCCTAGGTCTCTACGGGTATGTCTTGTCGGCTCGTTTGAGCGGACGGTGGCTAATCATACGCAGTCTAATTGTCGCCCTCCTCCTCAACTCACGAAGCAAGGGTTGAGTGCCGTCGTCAGACAGCAGGAGCAATGTCTTAATAGCTGCATGGGGCATGGCGTTATGGAACGTGTATATTTACGACGGCGGGTAGAGCAGACTGGGCGTGTTAGAAAATCAAGCAGCGCTGGCTACATACAGTTACGTTTGGGTCACACATGCCACCACGCCTACAACCGCAGCCGGACTTGTCTTGTTGAACTGGATTTCATATTTCAGCAGAGCTACCGATACCGACCCATGATATGCAGAAAGCAGACCGAGATGAATGAGAGACATGAAAGTCGCCTGACTATGCGGCCCTTACCCGCACTTGACGCAGACCAAAACATGAGAGTCAAGATGATGGCACAAAGGTTCCGAAGATGCGTGCAGCGAACAGTCCATTCTAGACACTTGCGCCGTCATATGCGTTCATGGTTTCGTCAAAATGCGTCAGAGAATGAAATAGCCACCGGTCCCGCAGCAGCATGCAACTTGACACCGGACATCAAACCGTGGCCTCGGCCCTAGGAGAGCAGACGGCCGCCGATACGGCGTAGGAGCTTCTTGCGCTGGCCGTTATCGACCTCGCGGCGGAACCGGGTCCAGCTCCTCTCACGCTCTTCCCAGTCCTTCATTTGAGCTGGCGGACATGTCAGCATCCGACATACGGGTTGGGGCAATGTCCTCTGTACTAACACAGCAGCCAGTCCCACTGTCGATCCTCTCGGATAAGGACGTCATCGCCCGACTCGCGGGCAAGTCTCTCTCGGCGGGCTTGCGCAGCAGCCACTTCACCGACCAGATAGGGGTCCTCCAGGGGTCGAATCTCCTCGGCGCCGCTGGTCTGGTTCTCCAGGGGCCGGTCGCTGGGCTCGTTCCGCCTCGTGGGGTCGGCAGACGCGTACCTGGTGTCCGTGATGCGTCGTTCGGCCACGTTTCGATAGTGGCGGGCTGCGACGGCGTTGTTGGCGGACCACGTGGGGATGTGGCAGTTGTGCAAGGTCATGATGGTCTGGGGCGAAGCAGGGGGGATGGGCGGGAGGCCGACTTGCGGAATGGGCGTCGAGGTCTCGCTCCGGGCCGGGGCGTTGGCGGCCGATGAGGTGCCCGCTCTGGGAGCGTAGGCGGGAGCGGCATCGGTGTTTTGGGCGGTGGAGTGATATGATGGTGCGTTGGACACTGCAGACAGGTCATCTCAGTCAGTCTTTTTATCTCAATCTTGCGCCGTGAGGAGGTGGTGGTGGTGACTTGAGACACCTTGATATCGAGTCGCGGGTGCACGCTGTCGGCCGGGTAGGGGAGTTCCTTACCATACGATGGCGCAGCAGAGCGGACCGATGCTGTCTCAAAGTCCTCGTGGCTGTAGCGAGGGGTGGAAATAGCTCCCGTCATAATGGGCAGAGGTCAAGCGTGGAGGCGAGCGAGCGGGAACAGGGGACGGTCCGGGCATCTGTCCAGGCACCAGTATAGAAGACACAAGTTCACCGCGAGCGGGGAGAGGGTTCAGGCTGGTGTGCAAGGTGTGTAGATGGATTCGAGGACTCCGACCTGGGCGGCACGGAACTGGTGTAGAGACTGAGAGATTCGCCTCGGATGTGGAAAGTAAATCACAGGCCGTGAGTTACCAGGCTATCACCAAAGGCGGCAGGGACGCGGGCTCCGAGGAGATGATGTAGGCGACGCAGCCGTGGTCCTCTCCGGTGGTTATCGTCTACCTATGTGGCGGTGGTAGAGCGACGAGCTGTACCTGATGAACTGCCGAAGGAGCACACGTGAGGTGGCACAGGGAGGGGGGCCAGTCATGAATCGCGATGCAGAACTCTGCACCGGAGATGGCAGTCCAGACGACGCAACAGATAGTGTTGTTGTAACCGGATGCGACGATATCCCGCGAAGTAATGGGGATGCAGATACTCGCAGGATAGAAGTGCAGCGCACGGTAGAGGAGAGGACGATGACGACGGGAGGGAGAGGAACGTCACACATACGCACGCGAGACGGATGGAATGATGGGCGGCCACGGCTTTTTAGCCAGCCGGGGGTCGGCGGGTGGTAGGCTTGGCATGTCGGGCCTCGACTCCAATTGCTCCGAGGCCTGGAACCAGCCTCGAAGGAGAATAGGCAACCACAGAGCGTCTGTTAGCCGGCGAGCATGGCATCACAACGGGCAGCTCGCGGCGGGGTAAATGGCTACCTAATCTGCGCCTCGTGAGCTTGCCCAGCTGCCACAGCCACTAGAGGCCGTGGTTGGCGGCGTCTTGGAGCGGCCTACTGCCGACTAGGTAGGTAGGATGGTGTGCTCCATGAAGTGTGGTGGATGAAGGTTCGGAGAGTGAGGAGGGGATGGAGCGGAGAGGAGAGGAGAGGAGACGCGCACGCTCGCATCAAGACTTCCAGGCAACTACTGCAAAGGTACATCTACGCACACTGTGTGTGCCGCCGCTAGCAAGGGCGCTGCTCATGCAGCAGCGTCAACTCGTCGGCGCGCATGTTGGACTCGACCACTTCTTGTCTCACAAGCGGGCCCGATGCTGCTGGTGGACCGCGATGATGTGTTCTGCATACACCGCGACTTTAGCCACCCGCAGTGACGGCATGCGGCCCCTCCTCCCGTGTGCCTTGTTTTGCGCTCTGCCCGTGTTCAGAGGCTGCTCCGAAGTGTCATCGAGACGCCAGCCGCTAGTCCCCGGTTGTCCTTCACTTGCAGTGGCCATCTCGTACACAGACACGCCTGCCTACCAGGTACGAGTACGAGGCACATGTCCGCCTGAGGCCCACAGAGTCCACGCGATCCAACAAATGCACCTGCATGGCCTGCAGCCACCCTCGGATGCCTGGGGCTCCTGGTTTGGCTCCCAAAAGTTCCCTTTGGGCGAAACAGGTGAACTGGACATGCAGTTGCCAGGGCTCGGGCGCGTGGAGGATGCAGTATTGCCCGAAGGTGTGGCATCCCAACGCCATCGCTGGCGAAATTCGGCGCCACGCAGAACTGCAGGCAGTAGAGGGTGGGTCAATAAACCACTCAGTTCCCTGCATCGTGTTTATTGCCCGGCTGTTGCGCTCAGAGTGTCTCTGCATCAGGATGATCCAGCCACTCCTCCGTTGGTGGTCACAAGAATCTCATGGACTCAGATGAGCCAGTTGAGCGCGCAGAGATGCCATCCATCTTCGAGGCATCCGCCACATGCCCAGCCCTAGACCCAGCTGTGATCCCGGCTGGCACAAGATGCGGAGGTGGTGTTATGCCCAACGACGGTTAGACGTACCTAATCTTGCTGTGTGTATTTACATCTACCAATGCCATGGGCATCATGATTTTAGTGTCAAATTCAAGCAACGTGGTGCATCTCGGGTGCTAAAATAGATACATACTGGAATCGGGGACCGGAGGCTGTTTAAGGTCGCCAGACTGCAGGCGATGCTGAAGCGCTGAAGCTTGTTCACGTACGATAGATGGCGTTGTGTGAGCCACAAGAACAACACCTCATGTGCGAACATCAGGGATACCATGATGCAATTTAAAATGCACAGACCCAAACACATTCCATATTCACTAGATATAGTCTCGAACTTAAATGAAAAGAGAAAAATGTAGCCATCTCGGGATGTATCGAGCCTCTCGATTGTGGTGCTAGGGTAGGCTGCAATTGAATATGCTGGGTGTTGGTCCCGTCGGATTAACCACTGCACCAAGCAAAAGTACAGGTAGCACCAACAACACTGACACATTCTTCCCAAAATCGTTCCTAACGAAATCCACATGTCCTGATGTATGCCTTGAGTTGTCCAAAGAACTCCTCGATCGGCTTCAAGTCAGGCGAGTAAGGTGGTAGGTAGAGCAGTACTTCTCCGGCGTCGTCGCACAACTGCTACATTCTCTCCGAGTAGTGAAACGACGCATTATCCATGATCAAAACAGATTTAGGGTTTGGCCACCTGCTGCAATATGGTAAGATCTCGTCAATGAAGGCCTCAAATATTTCGTGGTCAGTTGATCCTTTGTATTTACCCTCGGAATGTATGACTCCAAAAACCGCTCTCTCTGGCCGTAGAGAGAGAACGGGGCTTCGGGGTTTCCCATGGGCTCCACTCTATCGCCGGTGCGCAGGCTTTATAAATCGGGCTTAGCTTCACCCAAATTGAGCAATTGAGGTGGACAATTTGGTTAAAGAGGTACGTACCTGTCGCGTCTGGCTGTTACGCGACTTTCGGTTCGTCCTTCGAACAACGGCACAAGAAATACAGAAGTGTCGTCGAGGCCAGGTCCGGGTCGACTTTCGAGACAATCGACCACGTACTACCTGCATGCGACTAAAACACGCACTGCAATCGTACGACTGCTTCGACGCCAGGCCCGGCGCGCGACATCGCAATGCCCACACGCGTCCGGGACCCCTCTGAAGAAAGCCCCTCGCCATCCCCGTCGTCGGCAAGCCAAAACCTCGCCATGAGGCAGCGATCCGAGGCGCGCAGTGCCTCTGGGCCCAAGAGAAAGCGCGTCGACACGGCAAACGGCGACTCAAACCAGCGACGAAGGACGGCACAGCCAGACGGAGACAGCGATGACGAACCAGACGACGACGTGTACGACCCAGACCAGCCCGTGGAGGAGCGCCGCACGGTGCAAAAAGGCTACAGAGATCTCCTGCGCGACATCACCGAGAACGGCGAGGAGTACCTGAACAAGGACTCTCACGGCTTGCGCGAAATGATCCTCAAAGCCGACGCCCTATCGAAGAAGCTGCGACAGACGACAGAGGCGACCATCGATTCACGCTTGCTTGTCAGCACGACGGACCTGTCATACCGCAAAACGCTGCGTCTGACACAGGGCAGTCTGTCACAAGGGATCGACGTCGATGAATTCGTATCCAAGTGCATCACCTACATGAGGAACGGCGGCGGAATCTCTGACGACAATGCACCGGAGCTCTCCAGCACCCAACGACAGCGCCGGACCATTCGTGGCAGGGGTGACGACGACGACGACGAGATTGGTGATGAGGGAGACATGATGAACTGGCCACACCTCGGGCGGTTCGCCTGCTTGCCGCACATACGGCGGCCGGCATTGCCTGGGTTCCTTCTGGGACCGCTGTCCGTGGAGAAAAAGGCACGCAAGATTACGAAGCGGAGCGCCCCATTCCGGCCAGATAACTTGACCGAGACGAGGCCAGAGGTGCTCAACGTGGAAGATCTCGCCAAGAGGGAGAATGACCTGACCGCCATCTGCGGAAAGATCCTACAGCAGCTACACAAGATTCAAGCAGACACGCAAGAGACGGTTGCGGAGCTGATAGAGGACGACATGGATGACGAGGAAAAGACAAAGATCATGCACAAGCATGGACTTCGCAGCACGGGCGGCATTGACCTGATGAGATTTGTCGTCAACCCAAAGTCCTTTGCGCAGACCGTCGAGAACATATTCTACGTCAGCTTCCTCATTCGCGACGGGAGGATCGAGATTGACTTTGACGAGTTTGATCTCCCGGCCCTGGGTGAGTTGCCGTCTTCGTCTGGTCTACAGGAGCTTTCACTAATAGCCTCGTAGCGCCGGTTGACCGAGAAGCAGACGAGGATGGCACGTTCCGCCACGGTGCGTCCAAGCACCAAGCCGTGCTATCTATGGACATGAAGACGTGGCGTGAGATTATTGAAGTCTTTAACCTGAAGGAGTCTATGATTGAGCACAGGAGAGAGGTGACCAGCGGTGGCCCGGGAGCAAGGGGCTGGTACAGCTAAGTGTGGATGGAGATACGACAGTTGGGATTTGTATTGGCGCTGGTGGAACTTCTTTGACGGAACTTGCATGACGACATACATGTACATGATGAGGGAATACTCCGTCGGATACACTACTTCATGGACGCCCGTGGCGTTCACCTGGTCCGAGTTCCGACTTCTTTCACGCCTCGTCTTTCTCCCTGCCGCACGAGTGCACTTGCCACCAAGCGGTGTTACGGCTGGCGGTCCTTGCCACGGCCGTCAAAGGCTTCTGCCGCAAACGGAAGAAGTAAGTGAGTCACAAAGAAGTTGCTGACTTTGACAAAGGATATGGTAGGGAAGCACGTGGAATGTCACCACCATGGAGAGACTGCTGTGGGACGTGTACAAAATGGCCCGTTACCATCCATGGGGTGACAGCAGCTCTACCGTCATGTCTCCTTCATGTCACCGGCTTGAATGTTAGCCAATGCCATAATTCATCTATTCAGTGCTTCATGCCTTGGCCCCTGATAAGGTACATGCCACAACACGAAACTGGACTTCAATATGGATGGAGCTGAGAGCCCACCGGAGACACCCCGTGTTCCTCCCAACACGGCTATCAACTCGCCGAACAACGCGGCTAGCAACTCACCGCAGAGCTCGCTGGAAAGGTCGCCGCCAAGGTCGGAGGACTCCGACAGCCAATATTCAGGCTTTGGCAGATCAAGCACATTCACCGACAACGATGATGCGAGCTCCCACACGACATCCGACTACACGGAAGAGCTGAGGACACTCACTGAGCGGGGAGCCGACTCGTCCCACGGGAACCTGATGAGCTCGCAAGATATTATCCGAAAATGCGAGGAGCTGCGAGAGACGAATGTCCCGTCAAATCCTGATGTGGCGGACTGGGAGCGGCTCATGAGCGTTGGACGCTCTGTCCAAAAGTTCATCAAGGACCGCCAAGACGTGGCCGGGGCCAGCCTGCGGGCTCTCGAGGAAACAAAAAATCATTGTTCCAGAGCACCCTGCAGGCGAAATGCTTTTGCTTTGGAGGAATTCCTCCAGTGCGGGTTTCTCGAGACGACGTACCAGGTGTTCAAGACGTTCGATACGTACATGTCCACGTGGGGCGACGCGGCCGGCGATCCTCACGCGGCACAGCGACCTCGTACGGAAGAATTGTATGGGGAGGGCAGCGACCTTTCGATAATTGCGAAGCTCACGAAAGAGAAAGGAGATATGGGCAAGACCATCAACGACCTGAGCATGAAGCTTGCCAGGAAGGATAGGGAGTTGACGATGGCGAGGATGGTGAAGGGGCAGGGGCAGGTGCAGGTGCAAGGGAAGCTAACGAGTCTGCCCCAAGATGACGAGGTGCTCTCGCAAGCCGGGAGCAGCCACGGATTGGACCCGGACGAGTCGAACAGCCTCTTCCCGTCCCCTGAGACAAAGGACTCTGTAGAAGGGTCCCCTCACGACTCGCTGACAAGAGACATGCATACGCCTGACACCTCCGAAGACAGCTCCTCGTCAAGGACAGACAGCTCGGCCGGCTCCAGCCCCGGCCTCGGCGCCCTCTCAGCGAGCGCGACTCGGGCCTGGGACGTCCAGGCCCCGAGCCGCTTGCTCGACAACAGCAGCGAGGGGCCCGTAAACTGGCGGGAGAAGGCCCGGGAGGAGCAGGACCGAGCAGAGCAGCAGCAGCACATGGCGGAGCAGCAGCAGCAGGTGCTGGAAGGCAGAGAGAGGGAGCTGGAAGACAGCCAGAGGCAGCTGGAGGAATGCAAGCGGAAAGTGCAAGAGCTGGAGGACCGTCTAAGAGAGCGGCCGAGCGCGGCGACCAAGAGACGCAGCTCGCTGTTTATTGGGAAGTTGGGCGACTTGTGGAGCGAGCTCGGGGGCGCCAACACAATACCGGATAGTCCAGCCAGCCCGGCCCTTGACAGCGATGACCAGGACGAGCAGCGCCGGACGCTGGAGTCCCCTTCCCCTTGGACGACCGAGCCGCGCCAGTGGGCCGCGTCGCCTTCGGTGAAGGATCGGCGGTCTCTGCGGCGCCGTTCCCGGTTGGTGAGCGAGGAGCAGCGGTCTCAGCGGGCCCCTTCCCCTGTGATGGAGGAGCAGCCGGGGGTGCCGCGTTCCACTGCGACTGCGATGGGCGAGAAGCTGGGGATGGCGCGTTCTACATCCACTGCGATGGACGAGAAGCTGGGGACGGCGCGTTCTACATCCACTGCGATGGACGAGCAGCCAGGAACGCCGCGGTCCACTTCCACCCGGATGAACAGGAAGCCAGGGACGACGCGGTCTACTTCCACTGGGTTGAACGAGAATCCGGAGAGGGCGCGTGCTCCTTCCACTTTGATGGATGAGCAGCCGGGGACGGCGCTTTTGTCCATGACGGAAGAGCAGCCGGAGACGGCGCGATTGTCTGTGATGGAAGAGCAGCCGGAGACGGCGCGTTTCTCTGTGATGGAGGAGCAGCACGGGACGGCGCGTTCCCCTTCCCTCTTCAAAACGGAGCAGCACCAGGCGCCGCGGTCCCTGGATTACATCATAAGGGAGCAGCTCCGGGCGTGGGTGGAGGTCTGGCTGTTCCTTTACGCCCTTGTTCTCTATCCGCTGCCAGCACTGATGCGCTTCCTGTCCTCTGTGTCGTTCCTCGCCCGCTTCGACTGGGTCTCCTGGCAGCCGACACCAGTAACGCTGAAGCCCTTGCCGACAGAGGCACTGGGCCACGTCCTGCGGCAGGTGGTCATCTTCCTCTCGATGCAGACGTACATATCGTGCCACCAGCAGAGGAAAATCTGGCTCGACGCCAATACGCTGACGAGGACGTACCTGGTCAAGCAGTTTCGCGACGGCACGCGGTATTGGTGGCTTCCTGGGGTTGATCCGGACTTGATGAACTGGGGCAAGGCTTTTAGCCCATGGCTCATCATGTTGGTGCAGACGGCGGATGTGTGGGCGCTGTTTACTCTTGGGAGACTGCGGAAGATGAAGCTGATGGAGTGACGGCGGGCTTCGCTGGGATGACTTGGAATGTAGGTGGGATGTCCTGGGAGAGTGTCCTTGGAGCGTACTCGGTACTTTGGGTCGAAATTCTGCTGGAGTTTGGTTGTTTGGGTCGTACAAGTCGGTGCCACGGGTTACAAAGGGATTGCGTCGGGTGTTTACCACATGTATCCGTTGTATTGGGATTGCTGCTATACGTGACAAAGCCTTCGTAGAAGTGAATTGACATTCCCGATAACAGCTACTCTGCATCCCCTGCTTCACCATTCGCACTCCCTGGCCCCTTCGCACCCTGGTCGGACATTATCCTTCCGCAGCGGCGCGGGTCCCTTTCGGAGGGACAGTTGACGGTGCATACATTCTTCCAACAACATACCACCCGCTCACAGGCACCAGGATGCCTTTGGATGACACCAGTCAGCGGCGATGGTCCTGAAAACTCCGGCCCCTGCAACCATGGCGCCGGATCGGAGGCAGCGCCGGACCCGCCGAGCCTCGGCATGTGGGCCCACCGAAGCGGAATGCGGCGGCGCTACTTCGTACCTAGTAGGTGGTTGATGTCATGACTGATCATTGGGAGCAGCCCCGGCTCCTGACGACAGCTGTCAGTTCTGCTTGGCTCGAGCGAGCAATTCCCCCGGGCCAGGGTCGTTATTTGTCATGCCTCGACTGAGCCGGACTCGCCTGCAGAGTGTCAAGCACGGCTATATCAAGCATCCATCCCGGGCCTCGCCTTCTTATCGGAGGGTGGCTGACAATTGCGCCTGCGCGCCAGAGTCTGGAGAGGCCCGGATTTCACGTCGAGGGCTGCTAGCTTCTCGATGTTGCGTCATCGATGGCTCGAGGAGCAAGCTCTCTGGTATAAAAGCTTGCGCTGCCTCGCCATCCACACCGCTACGACTACCATTGCGACAACGACATAGGACGCGGCCCGTTGAAGACACCAAGACACGCGCATTCAGTTCCAGCCCAGCAACCGCAGCGACAATGTCGGCAAAGCTTATCCCGTCGAACCCGGCGGACCTCATGGTCATCCGCAACGTCACGCCCAGCATCGCCACCTTTTCAGTGCCGTTTTTGCGCTACGGCAGAATCAAGATTGGCGGCCGCGGAACCCTGGGTATGAAGCGTCTCGCTCTGGTTTCGCCCGAAAACCGTGCTAATCTGCGACAGTAAAACTCACCTCGGGGACCCTCGCCGCCTTCTCACCAGTCGCGCTCACCGAAGCCACCAAGGCCAAGGTGGCCGAGATGGGCGGCAAGGTCGGCTACATCGTGGCCCTGGACATTGAGCACCACATCTTCATCTCCGAGTGGGCCAAGGAGTACCCCGGGGCCAAGATCATCGGCCCCGAGGGCCTCCAGGAGAAGCGCGACAAGCAGCAAAAGGACGACACCAAGATCGGCAACGACAAGGTCGACGTCGTCTTCACAAAGGCCAACAAGCGCGAGGTGCGCATCGGCGACGAGTTCGACGCCGACTTCGACTACGAGTACGTCGACGGCCACGCCAACCTCGAGCTCGTCTTCCTCTACCGGCCGGAGCGGGTGCTCATCGAGGCCGACCTCATGTTCAACCTGCCGGCCGTCGAGCAGTACAGCCGGGTGCCCGAGGCGGACCGCAAGGGGGGCATCGCGGACAGGCTGTTCCAGCACGTTCAGAGCACCGCGGGCGACGCTACGTGGATGAAGCGCTTCAACTGGTACCTGGGGTCCAAGGACCGCGCGAGCGTCAACGAGAGCCTCAAGGCGATTGCGGCGTGGGACTTTGTGACGCTGATCCCGTGCCACGGCGACGTGCTGGAGGGCAACGGCAAGGAGGTGTTTAACAAGGTGTTTAAGTGGCACCTGGAGGCAAAGAAGTGACAGGACACTGTGAGAGCCGAGAGCAGAGGGTGAGGATGCCCTGGTGCTGGGTGAATTGGGCATGGACGAGGGAGGGGTTGGCGTTTGGGCGTCGAGATGACATTCTTCAACAGAAACTTGGAACTGGCAGTTGAATAGGCGTTATATTTCAATGCGATTACGTGAAAAAAGGACGGATATCTATACGCATCCTGGAAGCGTGCGCGATGCGATTTGTTGGGTGATGCAGGTGAGGTGGTGACACTGGTAACTCGTAAGTCGGTGGCTCGGTGAGCCTCCCCAGCGCGGGGCACCTAAAGCCAAACTTCAGTGGGGCTGAATAGTGGTAGCGTCACTGCAGCGACCTCTACCTAGACTCCCCATCGTTCACGGTATCAACAGACCGCGCGACGTACATCATACACGAGCACTGCGCATTGCCAGGCAACGTCCCCAGCGCGAGCACCCTCTCCCCTTCGACCCAGCATGACATGAACGCGTCGCCGCCATGACCGACTACGGGAGAATGGACCCCTTTTCCTTTGCGGGCTCCAAAGATGTCGACCACCCCGTCAGCGTCCGGATGTAGGTCCCACCACTCAGCACACGCGCCGTGCCATGCGACAAGGCACGCTCGTCTTGCTGACTGCTTGGCCATGTAGTATGAACCTGGAGGGTGACGAGCCGCCCGTAAAATATTCGACCCTGCTCGACCGACCAGACCTGCGGCACATCGGTTCGAACACGAGGTAACGACCGACCAGCAGGCATGGGTTTCATACGAGGCTACGAGCTGACGGTGTGCACTGCCAGCCCCTTCTCCGACCTTTACGTCACGGTCCAGGTCTGGGCGGGCTCCAAGCCCTTCACCGTGCCTGTGCAGACGGCGTACAAGCCGTTCCGCTCCGAGAGAAAGTGTGTATACCCGCGTGGAGCGAGAGGGAGACGCGGCTTGCTAATCGAGCCGGTCAACAGGTGGAACGAATGGCTAGAGCTGCCCATAACCTACAAGCAGCTTCCAGTAAACGCCCGTCTCGCCATAACCATATGGGACCTGTCGCCAACCGGAGGCAAGCGTGCGCTTGACCACGCCATCCCTTTCGGAGGGACCACCCTGCCCCTGTTCGATGCGGACAACCAGGTGCAAAAGGGTCGGCAAAAATGCCTTGTCCACAGGCACAAGCATGCCGATGGAACCGACAACTCCAAGACCCCGGCTTTGGTTGCCGCGAAGAGAAAGGCAACATCCAGGAACAGCGACGTGACACCGCAGGACAAGGATGCCGAGGAGCTTGATCGGATGGAGAAGCTGTTTAAGAAGCACGAAATGGGCGAGATCCCGCGCGTCGACTGGCTGGACCAGATGGTCTTTCGCAGCTTCGAGAAGCGTGGGCTGCAGGCGGCCAAGTCATCCATGAAGATGCTCCAGCGCCGGCGTGCTGTGAATGGCGACAGTGGCAACGAGGCGGATGACGACGACGAAGGTTCCGTCGACGACGGACGGCCGAGCTCGTCCACGTTTCTGCTCAATGTCGAACTCCCACGGTTTGACTTTCCAGTTGTCTTTGCAGATCACGAATATGAGCCGCCTCCGATATCAGCGCTGCAGTCTCTTTCAGCGTCACAGGGCAACCTCTCCCAGCGACAACCCCAGGTCCACTTCGGCCCCGGCATCAACGCTTTAGGGGAGAGCTCCGACGGGTTTGGTGCACGCCTCATCAAGGTCTACGACCCAGAGGCCGGGCTGAGGGACAACCCTGCCGAGGCCAAGCACAGAAGGCTCTTCCGAAGCTCCCATCGGCACGGCATTCTGGATAAGGATCTGAAGCCGAATTCAAAGGTCCGCGATGAGCTGAACATGATCATGTCGTACTCGCCGACGCACATCCTGTCTCCCGAGGAAACGGATCTGGTCTGGAAGTTTAGATACCATCTGACTCGAGACAAGAGGGCCTTGACCAAGTTTGTCAAGTCTGTCAACTGGGGTGACCGGAGCGAGTCTAAGCAGGCGATCCAAGTTCTCGGCCGATGGACCGAGATTGACATTGACGATGCGCTCGAGCTCCTTGGACCCTCGTTCGACAACCCTGCTGTCCGATCCTATGCCGTGGATCGGCTGCGAAAGGCCGACGACCAGGAGCTGCTACTCTACTTGCTTCAACTGGTACAAGGCCTCAAGTACGAGCACATATCCGTCGACTCGGAGCATGACGGCACTCGGGACTCGTCGCTCGCCAAGTTCCTCATTCAACGCGCCGCCGCCAATTTCATGCTCGGAAACTACTTGTATTGGTACCTGATGGTGGAGTGCGACGACCACAGCCCCGAACAGGGCCTCGACAATCGAAACATCTACCGCAAGGTTGCGTACGAGTTCATGACCGAGCTTGTCAAGCAGCCGGGGGGGAGCGAGGACAGGAAGACGCTTCTCCGACAAGCTGAACTCATCGCCATCTTGTCGAAGATTTCTGGCGAAGTCAAGGTGTCCAACGAGTCGATAGCCAAGAAGGTGGAGCGGGTCAAGAACTTCCTAGCCGATCCGAAGAACGAGCTGGTTACCATCGATCCACCGCTCCCAATGCCCCTGGATCCGTCCATCAAGATCACTGGCGTCGCGCCGGACCAGGTGACGGTGTTCAAGTCGTCTCTGAACCCCATCAAATGCACCTTCAAGACGACTACGGGGAGTTCCTATCCCATCATCTTCAAGTTGGGTGACGATCTGAGACAAGACCAGCTGGTGATTCAGATCATCACGCTCATGGACCAACTGCTACAAAAGGAGAATCTGGATCTGAAGCTGTCGCCGTACAAGATCTTGGCGACGAGCACGACAGCCGGCGCCTCCCAATTTGTCCAGTCGCAAAGCCTGTCGAGCATTGTTGGCAAGTTCAAGGCCAACCCGGCTTTGGCCTATCTCAGGCACCACAATCCCGACGATAGACAGCCCCTCGGGGTTCGCCAGGAAACGCTCGACACATACGTCAAGTCGTGCGCCGGCTACTGTGTCATCACGTATATCCTCGGCGTCGGTGACCGACATCTAGACAACCTCCTCCTCGCGCCCGACGGCCACTTCTTCCACGCCGACTTCGGCTTCATCCTCGGCCGCGACCCCAAGCCCTTTGCGCCCGTCATGAAGCTCTCCAAGGAAATGGTGGAGTGCATGGGCGGCGTCAACTCGGAGCACTACCAAATGTTCAAGCAGTACTGCTTCCTGGCGTACACGGCGCTGCGCAAGTCGTCGAACCTGATCCTTAACCTGTTTAGCCTCATGGTTCACGCCAACATCCCCGACATACGCCTCGAGCCGGACAAGGCGGTGATGAAGGTGCGCGAGAGGTTCCACCTGGAACTGACCGAGGAGGAGGCGATTGTGTACTTTGGGAACGTGATTGAGGGCACCCTGACGGCGTTTGCGCCAGTGGTGATTGACAAGCTGCACGAGTGGGCGCAGGCTTTGCGGGCGTGAGAAAGAAGGGCGGTGAGACTATGATACATTGTGAATGGTCTATGGCGTATGCTGCCTTGAAGATAGAATTTGGCGTTTCTGCCTCGGACGTGGCGGGCAACATCAGCAGCCTATTTCCCTGGTTGCAACACCTTCAACTATATTGTAGCTGTGGCGTCAGGCGAAAGCGAGAGGCCGTCTCTCCCAGCGGGGTTTGTAAGAAGTGAAGTAACCTTGTGCCTCGGCTCAGGCAGATAACACAACCCTGAGATGAAACCGTTTCGCACCGTCTCGTATTGTTCTTGTCGGCCCTGATTCCTGTCTCTTCTCGTTGGGCCATGCGCCTGGCCTCACGTACCCCTTTTCTCAGTGTTGATATCTTGCTGTTCGAGCCCTCACACCATGCGACTACCTTGACCGCGTATTCTACCGAAGTTCAACTATTCTCATCTTCTCTCGTCTACCCAGGAACTGGCGAAACGAACGCTCGGGAGGGCCACGCGGCAGGAGACGAGCTACCTACCAATTCATCGTGCGGCTCAGAGAGCTCGACTGCGAAAACCTCCGTGCGCGCTACCTCGATGGATACTTCGACAAGCCTAAACCGAGCACGTCGAGCTGGTGTCCGCTCAGCACCTACTTCAGAACCATGCTCGCCGAGGTAACGAGGGAGAGCGACGCCTTCGACAAGTGGGTGAGGGACGTCTTCGCGGGCAAGGCCGTCGACACGCGCCGTCCCTCGCGGACATGGAACACATTGCTCCTCAAGGTGTCGCGCTTCGCGGCGACATCGCATGCCTGAATCGCCGTGGCACGCGGTCTCGCGTCCAGGGAAACAGAGTCTTGCCGTTGCACAGCATACAGAGCGAGGACGACGGGTCCGAGAGCGAAGATAGCTCTACTGATAATACTTCGCCGGACGACGATGAAGTCGACGGGTTCGAGACTGAGAGAGAGACTGGGTGTGTTGACGACAGCGACGAGGACGACCAATACCACAGTGACGATCCGCTGGACGACCCTGGATCCATCCACGAGACCTGCAAAACCCGGCACGAACAGGCAAAGCCCAGCCCCGATCCCAACCCAATCCCCCGACCTGCTTTCTCCCTTCGTCGGCGCCATCGAGGGCATGTTCGCAAGGATCTGGACAACGGCCTCACCTCCGGAGGCGGGGGACTGAGCGCGCGTTGGTGTCTGATGGCGCGGCCTTGGTCCAAGTTTATCTGTGTATATTTTGCACTCGCAGCGACGTCGAAGCGGCGGAGCGATCTTAATACCCAGAATCTGACCCCTTTTTCTTTTGCCCACAGAAATGGTACAACTAGGGACTCTAGGTGTTCCCAAAAACAAACACCCCTTTTCCTTGCCTGAAGCCCTTCAGGCCGTTCTGCGCCGCGCCGCGCAGGGCTGCCTCTTCCGTGTCCCAGTCCCACTTGACCTCGTCGACAGGTACGTCGCGGAACTGGCCTGCGCGGACGAGGCCGAGGATGTCCCCAATCATGTGCTTGCGCCCCGTCACGTCCTGCTGGTTCCACTTGGACAGCCAGAAGCCGACGAAGCGGATGTCCTTGAAGATGAGGAGGCCCAGGGGCAGGGCGACGGGCTGCTTCGCCATGCCGCCGTAGGACACCATGGTGGCGCCCTCGCCCAGGGAGCGGGCGAGGGAAGTCGCCGACTTGCCGCCGACGCAGTTGAGGCCGAGGCCGATCTGCTCACGGCCATTGCGGGTGATTTCCGCGAGCTGGTCTTTCCACTCCCGCGATAGGAAGTGCGACTCCGTTACCACGACGTCGGCGCCGAGGGCGAGAAGCTCCTGCTTCAGCGCGTCCGTGGCCTCTGGCGTGTCCCTGTCGCGGATGACGTTGATGCTCCTCAGGCCCCACAGCCTGCCAAACTGGATGGCGGCCCGCCCGACACCCGAGTTTGCGCCGTTCTGGATGAACCACTGGCCACTGCCGACGTCGAGCGGGCGCATGCCCAGCGCGGCCTTGATGCCGGCGCTCGGCCCGTACGACCTCAGGATGCGATACGCCGTGCAAGGGTTCACGCTGACAAGCGCCACTTGCGTCGGGGTCAAGCCCTCCTTGTCGACGTTGAGGAGCTCATGCGCCCCGAGCACGGCATGCGTCCTCCACGTGCCGATCTGGGACACGGCGGGGATGACCCAGTCGCCTTTCTTGAGCTCCGAGGACGGGCTGCCGGTGGAGACGACTTCGAAGACGCCCTCGGTCCCGGGGACTGCAGACGGCTCCGAAGTTCCGATCAGGGACGTGAGGGGCTGCTTGGAGCCGTATGTGCCCTGGATGGTGTTGATGTCGGCGGGGTTGATGGGCGCCGCGAGGGACCGAACGAGGACGGACGACGAGGGTATGGATGGGGAGATGGCGTGGGTATGAAGCCTGCGAAGCTGTCAGACGTGCCGCAATTCCTCTCCTCTATGAATGCCGTACTCACTTCAAGACGTCAGAAGGCTCGCCGTTTTTGGAGTAGACGAGCGCCTTGGCCTGCGTATAGCCATATGGCCCCGACTTGCGCCGGACCGTTGATTTGGGGAGCTTGCTCAAGCAATTGGCCTGCACCCTCGCAGACGGGCGCGAGATGCCTCGTGCCAACAGCCGCAGCTGCGGCCCGAGACACTGGGAGCTTGCCATGCTGTCGGATCGGGGCTGCTCGGTTCGAGTGCAGCGAGCAGCCGTTTCGCGGCCCAGCTCGGGAAGCTCTCGCGATGACGTTTGCAGGGGCAGTCGATAGTCGGCTAGCGGGGCACCGATATGCCGTTGGCGGGGCCGGTCAGTGCTGCGCAGCCGGCTTCTCCATCTGTGCGCATCCCTTGCATGCCATTCCTTTGTTTCGACAGCGAGGCTTGAGCAATTGGTGCGAGGCTTACGGACGTTTTCTACGGCTAAATTCTACGAATCTCGTCATCCACTGCCGGCCACGGAGCTCCTCGGCTGCTCATGATGGCAGCTACTACGTCCGTAGAGTTGGTCTGCCCTTCATCGATGCGCTGCACGACATGCAGATGATGCATCCGTCATCGAGGCTGGTGCATTAGCACTTGTTGGTACGTTGGTAGTGCGTGCGCCTCCCGAATGCCTGTGGGGAACCTAGGTTGTTTGGGTTGCTGAGCAGGTGCAAAAGAAAGCTGTGTTTGGGGAGGTCGGTCGAAATGGTCCTGGGCTCCAAGACAGGCCCGGCCATTGCACAGTATCGATGGCAGGGCCTGCTGCTGGACAAGGCATCGAGATTCAAGAATCGCTCCGCCCAGCGGTCTCATCAGCGGAAGCCTGCAGCGCCTCTGGTTGTAGAACAGAGCCCAACGTTGTCCACGGTGAAGCTGCATCTGCGCCGAAACGCGGACATGCCTTGCATGGTTGCATCCGCACGGCCAGACGGCGACGGCCAAGCACGCCACCTCGGGAAAGCTACAGGACGATGCTGCCCACAGACTAGATGCAACCCGGAAGGGCGAGATTTGTGACATGTCTGCCGGCGTGTGGCACTTTGCTTCTGGAGCGCGCTGCCCAATATCGTCGTGTCACGGTTGCCCTCCGGCAGCGTCCGAGCCCATCCCTTGTGGCGGAGACGCAGAGGGCACG
Source organism: Tolypocladium paradoxum (assembly GCA_002916505.1). Lineage (NCBI taxonomy): Eukaryota > Fungi > Ascomycota > Sordariomycetes > Hypocreales > Ophiocordycipitaceae > Tolypocladium > Tolypocladium paradoxum. Next base: position 7,406 of record PKSG01000048.1, on the reverse strand, counting down.
GCTTGGCGGAGCAGATCCGAAAAAGGAACAGGCGTCGCGTCTGTGTTGTCACTGTTGTGGCAATTGGCTCGATGGCTGGCGGGCTGGCGGGCCGGATGGTTGGTACCTGGGTAGGTTGGCTGGTGGTTGGGATAGATGGCTTTCTGCTGTCGAGAATCTGGCGATGGGACGAAGTAGGGAGGCCCACAGACGCACACCTCACGCTCGTCGCCCCGTCGGGCTCTCGTACTCGTAGAGTCGTAGCCTGACTCGAGCATTGTGCCGCGAGCAGCTCGAGCCAGCCACGCCGCGAGATGTCGAATTATTTCCACCGGGGCGAGTCCCTAGTCCGCACAATGGCTTGCAAGTGCAATGATGCCTCGCCTGTCTGTCGTGGCAGCGGTATTGGTACGTGAAGCCCAAGGGTGCAGGCGTCGAACGCCCGCGAGCCGTGCCCCCAGGGCAGCGAAGTGCCTGGCTCGGGTGGTGCCGCTCGTACCGGTACCTCCCTCGGAGCAGCAACCGCATACAATGGTGCCGCCACCAGCCTCCTTCTGTAAAGGTACCTAAACCTTCGAGCCCAGGCGACCGACCTTTCTTCGGGTGCCTTGCCTCTATGTACCTACCTACCTACCTACCTAGGTACTCGTAGACCGCCCTCGACTCCTTGGTACAAGCCCCCGACTTTCTTCTTTCATCAACCTCGCCCATTGTCCTCGTCCTGTTCGCGCAATTGAGCACCGCACAGGCCTGGGACGCCTCTCGACTCCCTCGTGTCCCGCTGAACAGCTCATCTCGTTGGACGCCCACGAGCACAAGTCCAACCCTCGACAGTGTTAAGCTCCCGCCACGCACGCACGCGGCACGCAGCCCCAGCGTGTGCTCTGGTGGGCCACAAGCCACCCGCAGCCCCAGTTTTCCCACGGACCCTGGGGCCTGGGCTCGACGAGTACCTACTTCGTGCTGCGTCAAAGTACCGACGGAGCCATTGCTCTCCTTTCCCATCTGTCTGACCGTCTGTGGGGAGCCTGGGACTCTGCTCCATCATCTGCAGCCGTTAATTCGCCCATTGCTGCTTCCTGGCCGTCGACGCAGCAGCCGACGCAGCAGCCGGCTCTCGCATTTCTCTTCTGTCTGCCCATCTTCCTCTGTGCCTGGCTCGCCTCCTTCACCGAGGCTCCTTGCCTTGCCTGTCCAACGCGTTCGCTCGCTCACACCCTCTCCCGCCCTCCCGCCATTACTTCCTCGCGTCTCCTTTCCGCCGTGTCCGCTGAGGACCAACGCCCATCATGCCTTCTCGCCTGAGCAATGGAGCCGCGACGACGACGACGCGTCCGCGATTCGAGCTGCCCGCCCTCGACCTCAACTTTGGCAGCATCACCGACGGCACCAACATCCCTCCTCCCCCGGCCTCTCCCGTCCGGAGGGTGCCCACGCCGCCCCAGACTCCGCCCCCCGCCGAGAAGAAGAAGGAGATCGTCAGGGCGGCCAATGGGGCCGAGAAGAAGCTCACCACCACACCACCAAATGGTAATCTCGCTGGAACCAAACGATCCGCGGGCGAGGCGCCCCTGAGCCCGGCTGGCTCGGGCCGCCAGGGCAGCCTCCGCCGGCTGTTTAGTAGGAATATGCTGAATGCTAGTTATACAGAGGGCCGATTGATGTCCATGGGGAGCGCTTCTGTGGCCAACGGCGCCCGGCCGGACAGCCGAGGTACCGCCAGCGTCATGGACGACCGAAAGCCGAGGCGAAGCAGCGGCTGGTTCAGGCGGCTAAGAGGCGGAGATTCCAAGCGAGCGAGCATCATCTTCGACGACGCAGCCTCGACGACGACAGTCGCGCTGCCGAGGAAGGTTTCTTCCGGACCGCCGCCCCCCATGATTCCGGAGCTGGTCGACCTCGAAAAGGACGAAGGAAGCCTGGGCGGCGACCTGTTCAAGAACATCAAGTAACAGGATTGGATACCACACTGGCCAGAGTCTACTGGCCTTTGCAAGGACATTTGATACCTACGACATCGTTCAACATCTTCCCTTCACACCTGGACGAGCAACGACGCATCCGAGGCGATCTGCGTATTGAAACAACCTTCTTTTTACCGATTTCATTGCATCATTCGAGAGTCTGTCAGAGCTGGGGAACGAACCGAAAGGGGGAGGGGGGGAGCAAGTCACTACAGAGATGGGGGAAGTTGTTGATTATCAGAGTGGCTGATCGAGATACCCAGCTCTTTCGAGAGCTCATTCATCTGACACGCGGCCGTTTTACCTTTTCCAGCTGCCGGCTTGTTGTTTCCTTTCGACACATTGCTGCGTTGTGTTTTCCTACCCTGTTATGAAATCGGTGCTGCGCAATTTACGTTGGCGGCACCGTTGCTACGGACTCGCGGAGGACACAAAAGAGTGGTCGTGATGCGGAGGGGAGGATTTCCTACTTGGCCCAGACAGCTAATTCGTTTATTTGAGTGTACAATCTTCTGGAGGACGCGTTTGTTGGGCGACAGATGATGAAGCGGCGAGTGGAAGACGGCTGGAGCAGCTCCTGGGTGAGATTCGTGTCTTGCGCACAAGATAGACGACGACCTAGGCGCGTGCAATTTAATTTGTCAACTGCCCGCATGTCGATAGGAAAACGAGAAAGAGTGCAAGTGACGATGGGAACGCGTCCTGGGATGTGGAACGGCGACGGGACGTACACGACGTACACGACGTACAGGTTCACCGAATACGAGCTGCTGGCGCCCGATCGTGCCGCCGCCTGCCGTGTCCCTCATGGAACATGGTGGACGTCACACACGGGGCGGTTGCGCTGCCTGGCGAGCCCTTGCTTGTGAGGCTGCGAATGGAGAACTGCAACTTGACGATGCTGGTGCAACGCCGAGGATGCCCTCGCAGTCGTTGGCTGAAACATGTCACTCGGCATCTCAACATAGGGCCACTCGCACGCAGTTCTTACAATCAGCATATCAATATGTCAATACGTCAATATGCCTTGCACGAAATCCAACTGCTAGTCTGCTCAACTACGTCGAGGTAAGTCATGAGTTTCTCCTTTTCAGCTTGACTCATGGAATAACCCCAGCCATCATACCTGCAGGCCGTCAGTCTTCAGGTGCTCCAGCAACGCCTGCTGCGCCGCATGATAGCCTGGCAGCATAACGGGAATCGTCTCCGGAGGGTCGGCGTTGAACAGAGGCACCACGCGCGTGCCGGTGGACAGTATCTCGAGGATGGTGCCGTCGCCCTTGTCCTCGTCGACGACGAGCTGGTACATGGCCGCCGCGACGTCGGCGTGCTCGATCCAGTCTATGTCGGGGGTAATCATGGACGCCTTGGTGGGATCCTCCTCCCACAGGGCCGTCTGAAGGGACTGGTGAGTGGTCTGCTTGTCAAGGGGGCTGGTTCAGGAGGGCGTTTACCTTGACGGCACCGGGGGCCACGGCGCCGATGCGTATGCCCGCCGCATCTCGCAGGCCGCCCAGGGACCGCACGAAGCCGTGGAGGCCGTGCTTGCTCACAAAGTACAGCGGCGTGGTGGGCGAGGCCATGTACCCGGCGATGCTCCCGACTAGGACCAGGCAGCCCTTCTGTCGGCGCTGCGTCCAGTGCCCAATGGCGAGCTGGCTGAGGCGGATGGGCGCCACGAGGTTGATGTCCAGCGTGGCGTAGTGGCCCGGGTCGGCGTCGGCCGGGTCGCGCGACTGCGAGCCCGGGTTCGCGTCCGTCTTGGGCGCGCTCCAGAAGGACGACCAGGCGGGCTCGAAGATGCCGGCGCCGGGGACGACGATGTCGACGGTCGGGAAGGTGGACGTGGCGGCGGCCCAGAGGGCGCTGAGCTGCGGCCAGGAGACGACGTTTGTCTTGTGGAAGACGGCCGACGGCGCAGAGCATGTGTCGCGGTCGCCGTCGTGGTGGGGATACTGCTTGAAGAGGGCTTCTGCTTCCGGGCTGAGCCGGAGGTCGCCGATGGTGACGGAGCAGCCTTTTTCGAGCAGCAGCTTTGCAAAGGCGAGGTTGATGCCTGCGTGTGTTGGCAGCGGTTAGACCTGTCGGCCAAGATGCGTGGTCAGGATGTGGGTGAGCGAACCTGCGCCGCCGCCGGTGATGAGGGCGCTTTTGCCCGCGAGTTCGAGAGCCATGTTGGTGAGTTTGAGGAGATACTTGCTTCTGTTGCGGTATGGGGGCTTACACAACGGGTGACAGGGAGCGCGGGGAGCAGCAAGCTCAATATATAGACATCAGAGTCTACCGGACGACGGCAAGGGCTCAAACACGGCCAGTTGCAGAATCCGAGTACGTCGAGTCGCATACGGACTGCACTACATAAACATCTCATAGGAACCAACCGCCGGTTCTACCACATCTGACAAGAGGCAGCGTGGGGGGGTAGCGCATGCATGTCGGCGTAATATCACTCACAGATGGACATCGCGCGGCTTGCAGACAACGGCGGACACGGCACGGGCCAGTCTCCATATCTGGTATTCTAGACGGGCAATGATCTAATCTGCTCTCTCTTCTGCAACGGCAGTCCGAACGTCTATCTAACGGGACCGACAGCATCCGAAGCCACGTCCCCCTTCTCCTCGTCGGACATCATCCTCGGCGTCTGCTGCGGCTGGGCCTCGTGCTCCCCATCCTCTGGCCTCCCCGGCCGACACGCCCAGCCGTCCACGGCGCGCAGCGTCTCGCGGGACCACATCCGGCCCATGAGGGACAGCCGCAGGGGCACAAGCGCGATGATGACGAGCGGAAAGGCGGGCGCGGCGACGGTGAGGGTGATGCCGAACACGACGCCCGTGAGCACCACCTGGGTAATCGTATAGCAATGGACCCCGAGCCAGCTCGCCCCGCCGGGCAACGCCGGCAGCTCGGGCCAGGGCGTCAGGAGGTGGACGATGCGCGCGAGGATGGGGTTGACGGCGAGGGACTGGTAGCCCATGAACAGGAAGAGGCCCGCCAGCACCGACGTCTGCGCCAGGCCGAGCAGGCGCTGCAGCGGCGGCGAGACGAAGACGAGGATCAGGGCGGCCTGGAAGAGGGGCGAGTATCGCTGCTCGTACGTCCTGGCCACGGGACGCGCGCGTTCGGGCTCGGGGTCGGGCTGGTCATTGGCCCCCTCACCGGTCTCGTCCGTCCGCGGCGGGCCCTCGGCGACGTAGTACAACAGCGACTCTGCATGCAGCGGCGCCTGCGGGAGCAGTCCATTGGCCGGCGGGATGCCGAGGATGCCGCAGAGGACCGTCGTGGCCCCCAGCAGCACAATGTCCCAGGCGAAGCCGCCCGGCTTCCGCACGCCGTAGCGCTGGACGGTGCAGATGATGCTGCTGATCTCGTGGTCAAAGTAGAAGAGCACGGTGATGATGGCGCCGGGGATGATGGAGAGAAACACCCATCCGACCGGCAGGGTCCAGAACCGGACGAAGAAGGTTGCCCGCTCGGGGCTCGAGGGCTGGAAGGCCGTTTGGACCTGCAGGCGCTCGTGGTCCAGCGCCGCGAGCTCGCCGATGTGAGGGATGCCGATCCACAGGATGATGGATATCGCAGCCGCATACTCGGCCAGGCCCAGGCGGACGTATCGGTGGAACAGCGGCGTCCACGAGTTGGCCGTCGAGAGCAGCACGGCCAGCAGGCACGTCCCCGACGCGCCGATGACGGCATACAGCAACGCCGCCAGGGACGCCCTGTCGTGCGTGCGCTGCAGCTCGAGGGCCGCCTTGTGGAAGTAGATGACGCTGTTGAGCAGCGAGAAGACGTCGGCGCTGAAGTGCGTGACGTACTTCATGGTCCAGTCGTGGGCGTTGAAGACGGCGAGCAGGACGTGCATCCAGCCGGCGTGGATGAGCGACCACGCCATGACGGGCAGGAACTCGACCTGCCGGGCATTCGGTCAGCGGGCGTTGCGTTGCGTTGCGTTGCGTTGCGTTGCGTTGTCCGTGGGCGAGGCCCGGTCCGGACGGACTCACATGGAAGTGCGTCTCGCAGAGCTTGTGGATGTTTTCTGCGAGCACGGAAAAGGGGCCCGTGACGCCGAGGATGGTGAGCGGCTGGGCTGAGAAGCTGCGAAGCGCGTCAGCCACGGCAGACAGGCGAGGTCAGAGACGCGCTTACACGGCGAAGATGACGCCGCACAGGCCGGTGCTGAAGACGACCTCGATGGTGCCCCATGACTTGCCCGTCAGCACGTACAGGTCGTTGGCAAACGTGATGCCCGGCAGGATGTTGGTGAAGAAGATGTACACGGCGCTCGCAACGACCTGCTGGTTGAAGACGGCCCAGTCCGACGGCCAGCGCCGCCGCAGGTTGGCCACGTCGCCCCGTAGGAGCCGGAACGGACGCAACGTGCCCGCGGGGCCAAAGTATCGGCTCGGCTCGGGACGCCCGGGCAGCTCTCCCGCTGCTGCTTCTTGTCCCCGGGCATCCTGCGGCCCGTGGTCGTCGTTTGAGGCTGCCCCATGCCGCGCAGGGCGCCGTGCCGCTCCGGCTGGCGCAGTCATCGTACAAGATGTCTTCAACGGGGCCAAGATTCACGACAAGCAAGAGCTTCAACTCCGTTTACAACAACAGTGAAAACAACGAAGAGGAGGAGAGAGCTTGAATCGAGGCAAGAGATTGTTCTTGTTCTTATGCGTCGTCGGCCTGTCGCTGCTGCTGGCGCCAACCGTTGACAGCCTCGTTCTCAAGGTCCGCAAGCAACCGCAAGCCTCCCAGGCCTCTCCAACGTCCATGGCACACCATTGGCCACGATGACGCGGCAGCGGCAGATCGCCAAGCTTAAATTACTCACAGGCCGTGTTTGCGTCGGCCGCTATCGGGTTCTCGTCGTCAAGAATCGCGACCGCGTGGGACGTCCGCCGCCGTCGACTGGGCCGGCCCAATGTCGTCCCTTGGCGGTGACGTCAGCGGCCGCACGGACCCGTTCTGGCCCTGCAGCTTACGAACAAGGTTATCTTATCGGCACGTGCGTGATGGGGCACATGGTCCCACCTCGAGGAATTCGAGATTGGAGCGGGCGACAACCTCACAACCCTACGCAACGCGTGCGTGCAGCCAGGCCGTCGCAACCCCCAACCAGCGCCCCCCCGGCGCCAATTGGAGCCTCACGCGCGGCCAAGATGATACTGGCCGACACCTCGACGTGACACCCATCATGGCGCGCTTCATCCCGCGCGACTCCTTCGGCATCCCGTCGTCCATCCCCAAGACGTACTTCCTCGGCCACCACGCCGCCGGCGCCAGCAAGATCAAGGGCCTCCTCTCCACCATCTCCCTCGTCCTCGAGTGCCGCGACTTCCGCCTCCCGCTCTCGACGCACAACCCCACGCTCGAGCGCACCGTCGCCGGCCGCGAGCGCCTCGTCGTCTACACAAAGGCGGACCTCGGCGCCGACAGCCGCGGCGCGCGGCAGGCGCTGCGCCGCCTCTACGG
>PKSG01000349.1:41311-54289 GCA_002916505.1 Tolypocladium paradoxum | reverse complement strand
TAGAGGTACTTAGTAACTATTCTCTTATAGCCTGCCCCTTAAGAGTTAAGGAGTTATATTCTTACTTCTTTATTATTTATTCTATTAATCTTAGACCCATAAATTCAATAAGAATATTATTAGATAGCTAATTTAAAGGCTTATCTAATGAATTAGGCCTTAGTTCTTTATTACTTTTTTATTCGCCTAGCTAACTACATCTACCTAAGGAACTTCGCCCTTATCTACCCTTCCTATTATACCTTAATAGTCTTAGACATCTTCTCTACTTTAATAGTAGGCTACTCTTATAGGTCTCTCTATTATAGCAAAATATAGTAGTAAATATAGGCTAAGAGTGGAGTTAGCTAAAGCGGCTGCCGGTATAGCGCTAGGCCTCCTATAAGCGGCTATATAAGTAGATCATGTACTTTAAATAGTCTTAATACTAATTAACGTTACCTACCTAACTTTACGATATATACTCATTATAACGCAATTATCTAATACTAGCTATAACCTAATAGCGACCGTCCTACGGTACTTCGATTTATATACGAGCTATATATAAATTAAAGTAGGGTGCGATATACCCGATTTAGCAAGTAGGCCGTGGGACAATTGCCGAGAGGCCGTGGGACTAGGATCGCCCCTACGAGCCGCAGTCACGGCAGCGCTAACCCCAAGCAGCAGTTACGGCCAAAGGCGCTCAAAAACGCACTTTCTGCTACATTGCATACACATCGGATTATCTACCGGGCCGGGCTCGGCGCGCTACCGCGGCCGCTTGTGCGGTAGTGAGCTTTAATTAAACGGCGTTGTATGCACGCGTGCACTCTTAAGACTTTTCAGCAATGGGCACGCCCATCGCGCGCAGGGAGCGTGCGCGGCAAATTTTGGTGGCGCGGTTCGCTTCCTAATGGGGTTTGGCGTATAGTGCGTGTTTGAAATCGTGGAGTGCGTGTTTAGTGGTGCGTTACCTACTCGTAGGCGAGCGCCCGGCGTGCGTGCCGATTACCTTCCTTTACTAGTTTAGTGCGTGTATGAGAGTGGGTTCCCCGCAGCGCCAAGGTTAGTAGCTCTAATTCAACTTTCTTGAGAAAATACGGTAGATAGCAGGAATAGTAGATCAGCGAGGGACGCCACCGACCCAAAAAGCAAGGATCCTACGAGTAGTCCCTTAGGTGTACGAAGTACGGATACCTTCCCCGCTAAGCCTCTACCTCGTAATAATACCTCTAGTAATACGTGACATTATTCCCGTCTTTCGTTCGATTCGCGACCTCATGGCTCGCTGTCGCGGCTATCGCGGCAACACGGCAAAACGGCACGAGAACTTGGCGGCGAGACAAAAGTTCTTACCACGTTAGTAGACGCGGTCAAAAGGACCTTCCTAAACCTTGCACAGCACCCGTTTGGAGACTATTTTGTCAGGGTTTAAGAGTCTCGGTCGATAATCTAGACTATTCTATCTAGAAGGATCTTAAAACGTCGCTTCGCTATTGGCAATGTAGGGCAAGCGTTGATAATAACATAAATGTAAGGTCGTATCACACCACGGATAACCATAACCCATACGTGCCTGGATTGGAGCAGTGGTTTGGAAAGACCCATAAAGGCGAGCGTCGCCAATGTAACAAAGCATGTGCTGCACAGCTCCTCTGCGCCTCGGACATTGTTGTTGAATTAATGCGATAATTATCCAAAGTATAACTCCTTTCCGCTCATTGCTCTACGCACCCGCCAGCCCCGATGGCCGACACGATCGTCGTCGGAGCGTTAAACCCCGTCGAGGGCAAGGTCGTCTCAGTCCCTAGCCACGAGGCCGTCGACGAGAAGATCCGCCTCGCAGCTGACGAGGCAGAGATTGCCAAAGACGGTTCGCTGGGTATTGATATCAAGGCTGTTCCCCCCTTGTCCGATGGCGACGGTCACGACAAGGACAATGACAGCGAGGACGTTATCATCATTACGGGCGCCGATGCGGGCAAGCACTTGCTGCCGCTGCGGGACGATGGCGAACCCGCTTTGACTTTTCGAAGTCTCTTCTTGGCTACTTGTCTCTCAGCCTTCCAGGCCGTAATGAGCCAGATCTACTCGGTGAGTAACATGTGGGCTCGAATGGTCTCCCTGCCCAACATAAGCTGACCTGCGTCTAGTTCAAACCCACCCCAGCCACCATCTCGGGGACTTTCATCGTCCTCATCGCCTATTTTGTCGGCAAAGCATGGGCGGCCTTTCTTCCCCGTGGCGATCGATACGAGGCTCGATGGAGGCAGCAAGGCGGCCAGGGCAAACCTCCCCGGTGGATCTGGCTCATCTCCTTTTTCAACCCCGGGTCTTGGAATCTGAAAGAGCACGCAGTGTGCGCCATCACTGCCACGTCCGCCTCCAACGCTGCCGCTAGCGTTACCGTGTTCGCGGCGCAGAATCTCTTCTACGACCTGCCTTTGAGTGCGACCACCGTTATCTTGAGTACCATCTCGATTGGGCTATTTGGATACGGCCTGTGTGGCATCATGCGTCCCATTGCCGTCTGGCACGTCGATTCAGTCTACTGGAGTTCTCTTCCCACAGTCAAAACCATCCAAGGACTACATTGGCAGGACCTGAAGAGTTCCAAGCCTCTCCGATTCTTCTGGTATAGTTTTGTTGGCATGTCCGTCTACGAGTTCTTCCCTGCCTACATCTTCCCCTGGCTCAACTCCGTCTCCATCCCCTGCTTAGCTGCCATGAAAGCTACTGGCGAAAAGGCAGCTGTACTCACAAATCTCTTCGGCGGGGCCACCAACAACGAGGGACTGGGACTTTTCAGTCTGTCTTTTGACTGGCAATATGTAAGACGGTGTTCCTGCATTGATGTGACGAGGCTGACTGAACGAATCTCTTGCAGATTACTTCCGGCAACACCTCTCTTCCTCTCAAGCTGCAAGCCCATGCGGCCGTGGGTTATCTTGTCTGCTTCGCCGCGATGCTCGGCATCTACTACACCAATGCCTGGGATTCAATGTCGCAGCCATTCATGTCGACACGAATTCGAGCACAGAATGGCACAGCGTATCCTATCCAGGCTGTCTTTATCGGGGGCGTGCTCGACGAGGACGCTTTGGCCCGTAATGGTATCCCCAGTCTCGCCGGGAGTTTCGCGTACGCAATGTTCATTGCGAATGCTGCCGTAAGTTCCCAAACCTAGTACACATGAGTCACCCATCTCTTCACGGACTGATCACCTTCTAGATCGGCGCCCTGATTGCCCACTGCTTTCTCTTTTGGGGCGGGGACGTCGTCAAGGCGTACAAGAGTGCAAGAAACGGGAGATTTGACGATCGACATCATGCGCACATGGCCAAACATTACAAGGAAGTACCATGGTGGTGGTACGTTGCCATCCTTGTCATCAGTTTCGCTATTGGTCTCGTCGTCGTCCTCAAGGAGAACATTACCCTTCCGGTATGGGCGTACATTGTCTCGCTGCTGCTAGGAACATTCATAGCACCATTGGTGAGCATGCCCACAAGTAATATTGCCTAGAGTATTTTGTCTGACATAACCGCAGAGCACCCTGCTCTTTGCTCGTTACGGCAATGGTATTGCCACGAATAACCTGTCGAAAATGCTGGCGGGCCTGATGCTCCCTGGACGCCCCATTGGTAACATGTACTTTTCTGCCTGGTCGCACAATGTCATCGCAAATGCGGTCAACTTGTGCAATGACCTGAAGATGGGCGAGTATCGTATGTGTTATTTTCCCCCGTGCCATCCCTGGACTCGGGTGCTGACCCATCGATATAGTCAAGATCCCTCCCCGCATCATGTTCCAAACTCAAGTCTATGGCACTATATTGGGCGGTTTCATCAATTATGCCGTTATGATCTCCATTGTGAATGGCAATCGCGAACTTCTCGTTAATTCCAACGGCAACTCTTCTTGGAGCGGTGCGACCATTCAGTCGTACAATACTAACGCAACCTCTTGGGCGCTGGCCAAATACCTCTACAAAGCTGGCGCTAAGTACGAAATGGTGCCCATGGGGCTGGCTATTGGTGCCGGTGCCGTCGCCGTCCACCGTGTCTTTGTATATGTGGGTGCACCTTATTTGCGGCATTGCTGGCGTCTTGCTTCGTCTCTTCCCCCCGCTGACTCCGAGTGCTCTTAGTTTGTCCCCAAGATCCGAGGCTTCTCGATGACGGAAATCAACTTGCCCCAGTTCATCCAATACGCCGGCTTTATCCCTTACAACGCGTCCCAGACTTGCGTCATCTTCAGCCAGGTTATTGCTGGGTTCTTCACCCAGTTCTACCTCCGAAACTACCGCCCGCGCATCTTTAAGGACTACTCGTACTTGGTCACCGGCGCTTTCGACGGTGCGAGTCTCACAGTACTCTTTATCCTGTCCTTTGCCGTCTTCGGCGCTAGTGGTCCTCGTATTCCTTTTCCTTCATGGTGGGGCAACAACGTTGACGGTTTCACCGATCTTTGTCCTGTGGCTGAGTAGTAGGCGCAACTTGTTGGACGTGACTGTTTCCCGTCGGCTGTCTCCAGGGGAGTCTACACACACTGCACAAATAGCGTTATGAGAGGTGGACTACGGCCCCCTAAACAATAATACACCTATTATCTTTTCCCGCTCGTTAAACAACGATGGGGCATCGCCGCCTATTGTATCAACCGGGAGCCGTTAGCCCGCCAGTAGTCTTCCGTGGCGGGACACCCAAAACGGAATGTTTAGATTGTAAGGACTAATTAACTAAGGGAGAGATGGCGTGGCACCGTAATGTAGATATAGTGGACTTTGCATAGCCATCGGAAGGTCGTGGGCTTCTAATTTAAGCTATGGATTTCGAACAGCTAATAGCGCAAGGTCGTTGAGATTGTCGTAGAATAGGCACACACCTAGATTACGAGGTAGAGTTATTATATAGGCAAGATGCCCTAATTTCCTCCCTATAGTATAGATACACGATAGCTATTAACATAAGATTAATATCTTACTTAGTTATTATTGAGAGATATGTGTGGCTCCAATAGCAAAAGGGAGCCGACTCCACACGGGAGCCACACAATATCTCTCATATAGGCTGCACATTTCTACAGTTATAATCTACGATCTATTAGTAACGTGATATTTTACTTATTACTTAGACGGACGTCCTAACCTGTCTGCTAGCATAAACCAGACACGGTTTACCTTTTAGAAAGCGTCTCTACTTCCTCTCCCTTGGCGCTATCGGGTGGACCATTGTCGGCGAAATCTCCTCTACACGGCTATGAGTCAAGACAACCTCGGCTACTACCAGCGTCAACGCCACCGTCAAACTCGCTTGGGCCATTGCTATTCCCTACCTCATTGACGCGGAGGAAGCAAACCTAGGACCCAAGGCAGGTGTTATATTCCTGGGGCCTTTGATCATCTTGGGCCTCGTCGCGTTTTTCGGCATCCCAGAAACCAAGGGTAAATCGTATTCTAAGATCGATGAGCTTTTCGAGAAGAGGGTTCCTGCACGCAAGTTCTGAGGTCAAGGACAAGTATAGAGTCTGCTATTGATCATTTCTGTAAGGACCTCTCGTGATGCGTTCATTGTACATGTCATTCTCATCTTGTCGCGACTGCCTTGGTTTGGAATTGTTAAGTCGTTTATTATCGAGTCGAACATCCCTGCTAGCATCAGTGTTTTAGAATTAACTACCTAAACAAAATTGGAGCGAAAACTATTTAAACTTATTGCACCTTGCGATGAAAGGCCATGTCATCTCAATGATCGAAAGCAGATGCAGCTACATTAGGGGGGCCTCATCTATTCGCAGCATTGGTTTGCCGCTATCCGGACTCGATCCCTATTACATCAAACACCCGCGTTCCATAATGCCAAGCACCGCTTTAGCCCTTGCCGATAGGGCGCCGAAACAATTAGAGAATAGCCTCTAAACTAGGTTGCTAGCAATGCAGTACTACAGTATTAATCTCGCGAGAACTCGGATGACAGGAGGTGCAGAAAATGATGGAATATCCGCACCGTATTACTATATTCTGGCATCTTTGGTATTGAAATGCAAGGCGGCTCTCCTAGTATATGTCCGAGTTGGCTATTGGTGGGAGGGGGCAAGGAATATAAATGGCTTCCGCGATAGGTCTGACAATATGACGAGGCGATCTAGAAGTAGTTGGACATTTTAGCATACATCTGAAAATATATCTTTCCAAAGCATGGCCCTAGGGTTTCATTAGGTGTAAGGATGTCGATAACTTGATCGTCTTAAAGCAGGAAACAGCCCAGAGCTAAGGCAGAGTGCATCAGATACGTGTTTCTACGGACATAGACGCGGCGGGCAATGTCGCGCGAGTCCTTTGCACCTATGGATGTTCCGAATTGATCTCATGGACAGACTCGTGGGGAGTGCGACCTGGGGCGACCGGTGGTGTCCAGACATGGTTGGGACTCTCTATGCCGCCGAAGGCCGTAGACCGCGCCTCTAGCCAAAGGGCGCCTAGAAAGAGGTAAGCTACCTTATCTAGCCATATTCGCAGGTGAGACTATAGCGCATCCCCGCAAAATAGTAAGAAGTAAAGAGGCGTTCGGCCCGGGGGTCACCGCTTTGCCGATTCCGATATCCGCGACTCGTAGTTCGCGCGCATCCAGTCATTATCGAGAACCGCACCGTTAGTAGAGACCATAGGGCTCTAAGGCTGCTATACCGCTACCAGTTAGGCAATCACTAAGGTTCGGATGCGAATATTATGTCCTATGAAGAGTATATTCTATACGGTGTGTCGGCGCTCAAGGCCGCATATCTGGTTACAGAGGTACCCAAGAGGTACCAGTTCCTAGGAAAGCAGAGAGACGATACAGGGCTATACCATCTCGGCCTCTGTTCCTACGTTCCTTAGCTTGGCAGGTTCATCTCGGCCGACCCAAACAGAGCGGCAGATGGCCCCAGCCTTTATCAGTACTCGCATGGGAACCCCGTCATGCTAGCTGACTCTGGCGGAACAGCTACAGCACCAGTCGCACCGCCGCCGGAGGCACTAGGGCAAACTGCCGACGCCATCCTCTCCCGCGCAAGGGGATTAGGTCGTGTACGAAAACTTGCCATCGTGGGTATCCGGGATACGTAAGTGGCGTGTCTATGGGCGGCTGGCAGCCACCTACGGAACAACTCATGGCCAGAGGGGCGGCCATGGGCGATGTAGCGGCCAAACTCGAGCATTATCTTCCCAAAGCCGAAACAGGGTAGCGTCTCGGGTCGAGCTTCATCGAATTCATATTTCCAGCCATGGAGAAGGCGTGTGAGCACCAGCTCATAGACTTTTCCAAATACTCCGAGGACGGACAATTCATAGCGAGCGAGCTCAACGAAGTCTTCAGGGCGGAGGGCGGCATCCTAGCACAGCTCGAGAAGCACACGGCAAATATCGCAGCCAAGTTTGGCCCGGGTTGGGGCCAGACGCAACTCGCCGCCACGATACGAGGTGAAGAGGAAGGTTCGTAAGGCAGTGTCAGCATGACGGACAGGATTCGCAGCATCATGTCAGAGGCAGGGCAGCTCGAGCCACTCATTATGCACTCCAACGACAGCGCGCTAACGGCGTCGCGAAGAAGGCTTGACTCCGCCGCCATAGCCTTCATCAGCAAGCCCGGTGGACTTGCCAAGTTCATGGGGCCCGCCGCCAAGTACCTAGGTCCATTAGGCACTGGCATCGCCATCGTCGCGGCGCCATTCCGGCCACACGCGGCAACTAACACGATACAAAAGGCGAGCGCAGGCGTCCAAGCCGGGCTAGACCTAGGATCCGGGTTCTCTAGCCTCGGCGTCACGGCCGTCGCCAGGGCCATCAAGGCCGGCGCCCTAGCCGGGGCAGGGAAAGCCACCGTCGTCGTCGCGGGTGCTGCGCTGGGCGGCGCGGCTATCGGCGCTGCCGTGGGGAGCTATGTAGCGAACAAGGTAGAACACTCCGAGTTTGTCCAGGAGCACCTCGGCGCGACAGGCGCGGAGGCGGTTGGCGTCGGGACCGGCGTTCTGGCCGGGGCGGCAGCCGGGGCAGCATTCGGCGCCGTAGTGGGGAGCGTTCTGCCGGTTGTAGGGACGGCGGCCGGAGCTGCTGTCGGAGCCATTGCGGGGGCCAGCGGCTACGCCAGCCAAGATTCTCATTAGCAAGTACCGGGGCTAATTGGCAGCCCGAAGCCATCAGTGCAGACCCTAGACTCATTCGAGTTCTACCTGTGCGTCGTGGCCGAAGCCATCAGTACAGACCCAAACGGCATCGACGCAACGCCCCTTTTCTTGCCAGCGCGAACAAGGACATTGCCAATGGCGATTTCAGCAGCCAGCGTATCCCGTGATACCTGCTCACGAAGCAGATCAAGACGCTACGGACGAAGAGTCCCGGGCAGATATCGTATCGGGATGCTATTCAAGCGACCATGCGCGCTGTTAGGCAGTTATCAGACAATAGTAGGCCCGTTAACGGCGTGAGACTTAATGGGGTAGAGCGAATAATTGGTGTGTACCTCGGCAAGTATATAATATGTTACGGCGGCTCCCCGCCATGATGCTCATTTACGTTGAAAGGGAGAACGTAGCACTGGGCAGTCTAAATACATTCAACATCTCAACTACCCGAGTTGTGTCTGTACTATAGCCCATTGTTTTACTATTCTGAGCGAAAACCACGAGGCCCCTTTAACGTCTGACGTAGATGGAGTTAGCAAAGACGGCGTATGTATCCGCGTTGTTGTGCACTTCCTGAGCTGACAGTTGCTGGCGTCGTAGCCGTAGCCGAGGTCGCCGGTTCCCTAGATTTCAGACAAGTGAGTTCGCTCGTGGATATTTATAGTTGCCTGGTCTTGGGTGGGACAGTTGGTAGTCAGTGGCTGGAGATGATTGAGGCAGTAAATCATGTAGCTCCGGATACGCCGGATTATTACCGCCAGAATGGTTACCATGTCGAACAGCTCCCGATGTCATACGCATCATCAGGGCGGTATGCGGGCAATGACAGGCTTGTCCCACGGAGCGTGGCCGGTAAAGTGGCGTGGATACCAAGTAATCAGTCCCAACTAGGGTCAGGCCGCGTCGGCGTGTACATCCACTCGTCTCCCATGTTTAGATAGCATGGACCTCGACCCTCAGCCCCCTCGGCTACTAAGTTACTTTAAATACACCTTCCCTCCTTACATATTCGTCCAGACGTTCTAGCCGGCTTCATGACAAGAGAAGAAGTTTATTATGCTAGCTACATACCTACTAAGAGCTCTAGAACTTCTATTTAGACTAATTTAGGAAAATCCTATATACAAATATAAGAGCGGTGTCGGGTTGAGGTCGATTCGGAAGCGGTGGTGAGTAGCTAGGGGTAGCTGCCCAGCCAAGCAGGAGAGATGGCTAGGGGAGCGTTGGGGCAGGCCCTTAACGAGCAGGGAGGTGGGCCGGGGGGGGTGACCCGCCGGCGAGTCGGAGCCGACATGCACGCGGGTCGGCGTCGGCTTGGTGCTGGCGCACTGTCAAATCTCCTCGAGCTCCAAGGTGCTCGGGGAGGTGGCCCGAAGGCGCGTCGGCCTTTGCGTCGTGGGGTCAGCATCAATAACAAGAGGGTAGGGTTTATTCCGTATACTCGACAGCATCACGTTGGCTGTGACCGACGGGCAACGGTGAGCCTGCAAACGTCCCTTCTGCTATTGCCTTGGGCGGGAGCATAGAGGTAGCCCGGCCAGGACGCAAACAAAAGTATTCCAGCACGTTTCTTGCGCACCTCGGCTGGCTGATTGATCGGTTGCGCGTCCAGCCCGAGTGTAGACTTGCAAGACATGGCAAGAACTTGCAGACAAGGTTAAATGCTCAGCTTATCGGACGGGGCGCTCAATTGTGTGAGGCGTGATGCAGATCCATGTCCCGCTGTGCTTGTACAACGTGCTTTATACGCGATTTTTCATTGTACTTACATATCAGGAGAAGTCCTTAAACATACGCGTGCATGTCAAACGCTTCCATTGCCATAGGATAGAGGAGTCGGGTGGACATGCTACTTCGTACAAGGGGCCGTAGCTAGAGACGGCCCGGCAGGGACCCGCCTCGGATGATGCCCGGACTGCCCCTGTGTGGGGCGGTCGAGAGCCCCGAGACAGCAGAGCTGCACATCTTGGTGGCAGTGAGGGCCACAGAGTTTCGTTCTTGGCACCAATGGTCGTATGCACTTTGTATGTCGACACTGCCATGGATTGGGTGTGGTCCAGCCTCCGCACTTCAAAACGCCGAACATGCCCATCTAAACTCCGTTCTGCTCATCCCGTAATGCAAAACATGTGCTCACGGATACTGATACAAATCTCCCATCCCAAGCGACATGACACGTCACCCATTCCGCCTTGCCATGTTGGAATCCAGCTCGTACGACTCTACCGGGCCCGATTGCCACCCAGGCGAATAACCGCTGTGAGCCGAAGGCGGTGATACCACGTGTGCGTCGTACGCCAGTCGGCCGTTCGAGTGTGCCTGTGGGTGGTAGCCATATCCAGGGCTCACCAGCTCCTGGGGCTGCTGCTGGTAAGGCGGCTGCTGCTGGTAAGGCGGCGCGGGGTATCCAGATCCCATCTGGCCTTGCAGCTCTGGCCTCGGCGACTGATACGGCGACAAGTCGGAGACAGCGACTCCAACCCCGCCTTGCAACTCGGGTCGCGGGGAGTGACTCGGGGTGGAGAGTTCGGGAACGGAGGGGGTGACGCCCGGAGATGCCATCTTGCCGGCCCAGTCGGATTTCCCGTCGAGCTCCGAGGTGCCATTATTGTGATCTTCGCCTGGACCAGCCACCGTGGGAATCGGCTCTCCTCTCGCTTTCTGGCGGCGTTTGTGGCGCAAGAAAAAGGCAATGGCGGCGACAAGAGCGATTGCGACGAGTCCGCCGACGACACTGGCTGCGATGATGGCCGTCCTGTTCCCCCCTGACCCCCCAGCCGAACCGCCGTCGTTGGCGTCTTTGCCGGTGCTGTTATTACTGCCGCTGCCTCCGCCGCCACTAGTCTGGGTCGGCTTGAGGGACCCGGCGCCGGTACGAGACTGTGCCGTCGGGTACGACTCCGGGATGGATTCCGCGGCCGTCGCCACTACTTTGTTTTCTGCCGCATTGCAATAGTAGTCGAGGACGGCGAGGGCTGAGGTAACATCCGCAGTTGCCGTGCTCTCGCAGTAGTACTTGACGCTCGATGTGAGGGTGCTAGACACTTTGGCGCGCATGCCCGACTTCAAGCAGGCGCAAGAGGCCAGAACCTGCGGCCCGGAACCGCACAGGAAGCTGCTTTGCTAATTTTCTGTCAGTGACCATGGCAGCTCAGTAGTAGGGACTGAACTCATCCCGGGAGATCGATCTTACGGCAAGCACAGCGTACGAAACGCCTTTCTGAGCACACGCCCGAAGGGAGGTGAACTGTGGAAGCGCAGTTATGTGGTAGGTCACTAAGGATGTGTCCGTCAGCAAGCGGCGTTGCCCTCGAGTCGCCCGTGCGGTCAGGACTTACTATCACCGGGTGGGCGCGCGGGGGGAGCGAAAGACGTGGTGCCGTTGTTCATGGCGCAGTAGTCGTTGAAGAAGGCATTGGCGGCGGTGAAATCCTCGTTGTTTGAGCACGAGGACTTGATCGACTTGCTGAGCGTCGTGCTGACCGACCCTGCCTTCGCGGGCTTGCAGACACAAGGCGCAAACAGGCTTGCATCCTCTGGACAGTACGACGACATCTAATATTGATCAGTGTCAGCCCCCGTCTCAAGCGCGGATCTTCAACGTCGGCTCTTTGATCGCCGTTGGTGGAGTGGGCCGCACCGCTGCCATGACCGCGTACGAGAGCGCAGACTGAGCACAGCCTGGCAGAAACGTCATTTGGGGCAAGTCTGTAATATAGGCGTTCACGATGTTCGAGGTCGGCGTCGAAAAGGTAATCGCCGCGGCCTGGTCGCAGTACTTGTCCATGATCATAGACGCGCTCGAAATGTCATCGTTTGCAGAAACGCCGCAACTAGTACTGACGGCGTTCACGACCGACTTGCTGACCTGCCGGAACTCGTTTGTGTTGGAGCAAATGCAAGACTGCAGCTCCTTTTGCCCTTCGCCGCACCTGGTCATCCGAGTTTCGTAGGCGACATTGTACGAGACGGCGCTTTTGGCGCAGGGTGCCTAAGTACGCGCGAAACGGTCAGTTCTGGTACAGTTTGTCCTGGACAGGCCTCTCAAGATCTGCGTCGCGGCTCACCAGCAGCGTGTAAATCTGAAGGTCCGTCACGTAAACCACGTCCACTGCCATCGAGAGGCTGGCGAAGCAGGCAGCCCAGGAGGGCGACAGCCAGCTTGAGCGTCGCATCGTGCTGTTTGTTGATGCTCCCGCCGTCGACTGCCTGGCAGGTATCCGTGGAAGAGAGAATCATGAGCGGCGGAGGTCCATCGCCTCCCGCTGAGGAACCCAGACACCAGCACCCGAACATCGCGAAAGCGGGCCTTGTCGGCAGGGCCAACTTTCCAGCAATTCCCCCCTAACCAAGAAGGTTGTTCAGCCCATCGCGAGAAAGTGGTCCAGTGTCTTGGCGGGGGGAAGGGGGGGCACAACGCAGCAAGATACGAATGGCCCTTTGGCTCCAATCACGATGCCCCCCCCTGGCAGCTGAAAGAAGGCTGCAGGCGCCACGCCCAGCTTTTGCTGGGGCTGAGGGCGACGTGCCAGGGTTCGAAGCGCTGGGTTCTTGGGCAAAGTGGACCGTGGGCAGGGTTCTCCTTCTCCAAGTCCGTCTCTCATTTCCACCCTGGAGGCACGAAGTACTCGTAGGCTCCTGAGCGCCCCGAGACGGTTGAGCCGCAGAGGTGTCCAGCAGCCGCTCCAGGCGCAGAAGCGAAGGAGTACCTTTCAGGTTCGTCGCAGAATGGCCTAGGGTGAGGGTGAGAGTAAAGTGCTCACGGACAGAGAACGTGACGACAGATGGTGTCGGATTAACCACTGCGCCAGACAACAGTAGTGTTCACC